>JAJLXV010000029.1:0-107775 GCA_030571435.1 Myxozyma mucilagina
GGAGTTTTTCTTTAAGAAGATCAACTGCCATTTTGTAATAACCATTACCTGTGTGTACTTTATCCACATGAATGACTGTTCTTACCATTGAATGAGTAGAGTTATTGTTGTTGTCAAGAGCAGACTGATTTCGTAGTCATTGTAGCTGTTTTTGTCTATTGTTCCGTCTATACGTCTGTTTTACTCTAGTGAATTTTTGTTTTTAAAATCAGCCAGGATTTGAAGCCGTTGTCACTATAGTCGTGGTCGACACGTAAATGAAACTTTGTTGTAGTTTGTGCGAGTGCTTGGCCGACGATGTTGATTTCCAATGCAAGCAAACTTTTCGATAATTGTGTTTAGTTGTATAATTTGTAGTGAAATCTTAAACGTTAAATTAAAAAATCACAGAAAACAGCAGCAGTCGCAGAATCAGATCAGAATCAAATCAAAATCAGAATCAGGAACAGAATCAGTCAGAATCTAAACAATCCAAACGCGTCGCGCGTGGTGGTATCAAAGGGTATCGTGAACAAAACATAATAGCAGAAAAGAAAATTACATAAGTCCTTAACAAACATATACTGAAAACAAAATAGAAAAAAACATAACAAAACACAAAAAGCAGAAAATTCTGGTGGTGGCTGAAGATCGCTTAGTGGTGAAGAGGGAAACGGGCGGAAAGTGGGAAATGGGGGGAGAGCGATTGATGCCTGTCAACCTCATAAAATGGTCACTCAAAAACGGAAAAAGTCAAAACATATCTGGCACCATACTTTGGCCGTTACAAAGTCTTCTGTGGCTTAACTGTTTCTTTTGTTTTGAGAGTTGTAACAGTATGGTTTATGTCGCTTTTAAAAAACCAACAGTGTTCTCGATCAAGTTCAAAGTTCAGAGTACCTCACTAACAGGGTGTTAAACAGCATCTAAGTCAGTAGCACAAGCACGTATCTATCTTGTATTGATTCAGTTAGAATTAACGTTCCAATAAAAAATAGAATATTTATTCTGAATAGTGTGTATCAGCAGGAGTAATAGAGTGTAAAGCATGCTTATAATGTGAGTGTAGGGTGAGCATCGCATGTCAGTGAGCGGCGCACTTCCAAATGCCACAGTAACAACAATCTATATTCTAAACACTATAAACTTTCTAATCGACAAGACATATACCACGGTCTAATAAATCTGCCTGTATTGTATACGGTTTCCAAATTCAGAACACCTCACTAGCAGGGAGTTCAACAGCATCTGAGTCAGTAGCACGTATCTATCCGACACTTTATTTGGTTTCAAGTCAAAGTCAACATCTGTAATAATAAAGAAGAGATATATCAAACATTCCGAATGGCCAGCAAACTATCCGGATTTCTTGTTTTGTGTGATTACAAACAGCTCAGCAAAAACCAACGAGAGAAACATAAGAAATAGAGATCATTAATAGCCGCCATTTTGATTATAGAGTCTAATTTGAAAGGTTTACAATTGTTATTCAAATGGATGAATTGACAAATAACTGAATAGGTCATTTTCTTTTGTCAGAATTGAAATTTGACATATATATTCATCTTTTTGCTCAAAAGAATATATTTACTAAACTTTAGGAAGCTAAAGCAAACTTTGGGAAAAACTGTATCAGTGAATTATTATTGGAAAAAGTGAAGTATTTTATGTATCAGTAGGAGCAATAAAGTAATTGATGCTTCGAAAATAAAATAAAAAAATAATTCTGTGACATATTGGTTTACCTACGCTAAATTTTAGTGCTTCATATTTGTCAGTGCAGCATCTCTTTTAGATGTTGTCAGATCTTTAGACTGGATATTAAATTAAGAGAAACTAAAATTTTCTATTTAAGGTTGGAAATTAAGTAGTACAGAATGCGCTAAAAGTATTTTCGACTTTAAGTGACGAAGCAGCCTTCCATTTGGTGCTTAAATTTATTTATTTGTTCAGATCGTATATTTACAATTTAATAGCTCAAAAATTTTATGGCTTTAAAATCTAAATCTTTTATATGCAGACTTTGTGTATTTTAGCTGCTTTCACATACGTAATCCCGGATTTATATGCGCAAGGATACAACAGCACTTACTCTACAGCAGAGTCACAGTTGAAAAGGTGAAGAGACGCGAGTGACTACGCAAGCTTAATAGCAATCACTTTGCTGTCTACATTTTTGATCTGACTGCGTTGGTAAAGGACGTTGACTGAAAGTGAAGGATCACAAATCACGCTAACCCAGGCACGTAAAGAACACATTTCCGTAAAGAAGAGTAACGGATCACAACTTAATTGGCATGACATTCTGGCTAGGCTTAGGGTTCTTATTATAGAAAAAAATAAAGGCAAAGTCTTGAGTACACAAGATACACAAGACTTTGCCATGAGCACCACGTCCCCGTGCTTTATCTCTCTCTGTTAGTATGTACGCAAAGTACCTGAATGTGTGTAGTGAGTGTAAAGTAAAGCTGGGAGTTCGTATTTGTTGCGTTAATGCATCAGCCCTTGTCAGGTAATATTGCTGTTGTCAAGAGCAAGCTGATATCGTAGTCATCGTAGTCATTTTTATAGTTGAAACCCGTTGTTGCATCTATAAGTCGTGCTTCAGTCTAGTAATTTTTCTGTTTTCAAAAGCATGCGGGATTTAAAGTTGTACTCATCGTAGCCGTCGTCATCGTCGACACGTGAATGAAGCTCTGTTGTAGTTTGCGCGAGTGCTTGGCCAGCGATGTTGTTTCCAGATGCAGGCAAACTTTTCGATAATCTTATTTCGATGTATAGTCTCTAATAACATCCTAAAAGTTATAAAAAAAAAACACAGAAAATAACAGCATTCGCAGAATCAGGATCAGAATCAGAATCAGCCAAAATCAAAATCAAAACACATCAGACGCGTCACGCTTTAAGGTATCAATGGATATAATGAACAAAACAGAATAGCAGACAAAAAAAAATACATTCAAAAAACAAATATTGAAAACGATAACAAAAATCAAAAGAAAAAAAAAACAGAGAAACACAGAAAGCAGAAATGCCGGTGGTGGCTGAGGATAGCTTGGTGGTGAGAAGGAAAACGGGCGGAAAGTGGGAAATGGGGGGGAGAGCGGTTGACGCCTGTCGACTCATAAAATGGTTACTTAAAAACGGAAAAGGCCAAAACATGTTTGACACCATATGACACCATAATCTGGCCGTTACAAAGTCTACTGTGACGAATGTGTCTCTTTTGTTTCGACTAATGTAACAATACTAGTGTTCTCGCTCAAGCTCTGGGAATTGAACACATCTAAATCAGTAGCACAAGCACGTATCTATTTTAACGTGAGTGTAGGGTGAGCGTCGCATGTCAGCGAGCGTCGCACTTCCCAGCGGCATTGTAACAACAATTTCTATTTTCAACACTATAAACTCTCGAATCTATAAAAAATATACTATGGTCCAATAAATCTGACTATATTGTAGACGCTACTTAAAAACTAATATTATTTGCAGGGTTGTCACATCTGTGGCAGCGCTTTGAACCTGCCTGACCACTTTATGATGAACCATCATCCCGTCAATTTTCAATATGTTTCGTTCCACCTCTGTCTACTTCTTTAGTCATATCTACTTTATCTTGTTTATTTAGTGTTTTTCTATGCTGTAGGCGTCTTGTTTTACTTGTACGGCGCTTTCTGGCAGCCTGACTGCCCTTCTGAACGAACCTTTCATACACATGCTAGATGAGTTGCTTTTGTCAGTTGATCCACTACATCATCAACTCTATAAATCATTGATGGAGATTAATATGGAAGACTAAGAACACAAAAATTAATTAAATTTGACTGTTAATTCATCTTTTTTTGTTTCTGAGGCGTCTTTGTAGTCCATGTCTTCATCTAGTATACTATACTCATTTTTGTCTACAAAACCAGGCCACACCGCTCAGAGATAAGTCTAAGATACTTACATACAGCTTTTTGATAATCTTACTATTTACCTATTTAAATTTGGAGCTCTGGGTGTCGGGCAACAAGCTCAGTTGACCATCTACAGCCAACAGCAGGCGCGCGGTATGTTTGAGGTACCCCATCCATCTTACAGTCTACATAATCCAATCTAAATGAAAAAGACAGTTCACCTAAGTTATATATATGCTGAACAATAAACATTAGCTTTAAATCCAGGAGATACTTTGACTTGGGCACAGTTTTGCTTCGTGAGAGGATGCCGGCACGTCTTCAGCGAGCTGTATGTTCATAGGCTTCGTATTTCTTCACTGCTCCTTCAAATACTAATTTAAGGGTCTTTACGCGTAACTTCAGAAGCCACGTTTACTCTGGTATTGAGCGGTTTCAAAGATAGAATCATTTTTTGTGAACTTTGGGTCTAAAAGGGTGGAGAGACGCGTCGCATCGACTACGCGTTGGGAAGTGCGACGTTCGCTGACATGCGACGCTCACCCTACACTCACGTTATACTCTAGTTAGTTTCAAGTTAACGTTCTTAATAACAAAGCAGTAATACATCAAATACTACCAAAAAAATCACTAAAGTACTGTTGAATGGCCAGCAGATTCTCCGAACGTCATGTTCTGTTCGATTATAGAGAATCCGGCAAAAACCAACAAGCGAAACATATAACATAGAGACCATGAATTAACCCTATCTTAATTGCAAAATTTATTCTAAAAGTGTTACAATCAGTCTACAAATGTCTGGATTAACAAATCAGAAAAACTTTTGACTAAATGTTAGGAAGGTTAAGCGCACTTTGGAGAAAATTTATTTGAAAATTACCATTGGCGAAAGTGACGTACTAAATGTATCAGCAGGATTAATAAAGTAAATCATGTTTGGAAAACAAAACAATGACATTACATGCTCTGCAACATATCGGTTTACCTATGCTTTATAGTACTCAATATTTGTCAGTGCAACATTTCTTTACAGTGTTGAGAGGTCCGTAGCACTGGTTTTTAAATGTTAGCGCAAATTTCAGTATATTTATGTGCAACAGCAAGAAAGTTAGGTAGCACAGAGCACGCTGAAGATATTTTCACGTTCAGTAACAAACTCTTTTTTATTTAACTTTCAGTATTTCTGCATTGGCAAGAGACGTTGACCAAAGTAAACGTTCACAACTCACGCTAATACATATTTGCTTGAGGTAATGTAAAGGTAAAGTAACAGATCACAGATAAATTAGAGTGACAACATGGCTAGGTTTAGGGCTCTGATTGGAGTAAAAAAAATAAAGGCAAAGTCTTGAGCACACCATTTGTCAGTACATTCATAGTTCTTCAGCTTCTCCCTCGGCTCGGGTAGTCGTCATGCGGGCGCGTCATTAGAACTAGAATATACCGGGCATGATGTCCCCAAGCTTTGCCATAAGCACAACGTCCCCGTGCTTCCTCCCATTATTTGTTAGTATGTACTGCTATTAACCTAGATATAAGTCGTAATCATGAAAAAAAGCTGAAGATCTATATTGTTGCGTTTATTTATTGGCTCTAGTTTGGTGTTGTTTCTAAGAGCGAGATTCGTGGTCGTTTTTGTTGTAGACACGTGTTGTTGCATTTATACGTCGGCTCTGGTCTGGTGAGGTTGCTGTTTTCAAGAGCAGGATAGATTTGAACTTGCTGTCACTGTCGTGCTTTTGCTTTTTTGCGTCGGCTCTGGTCTGGTGAGGTTGTTGGTTTCAAGAGCAAGTTGGTTTTGTAATCATCTCAATCGTCTTTGTTGTCGTCGACACGTCATGTAGCTTGTTGCAGTTGTGCGAGGGCTCGACTAATTTGTTGAATTCAATAGCAAGCTCCTTTTTTGATTATCGTAGTTCGGTGTGTCATTTGTGCCGCATTCCTAAACTACAAGTGAAAACCATTTCAGAAACAACAGCAGTCTCAGCATCAGGCAGAATCAGATCAGTCCAGACGCGTTGCGTGTGGTGGTGTTAGCGGGTATTTGCAAACAAAATAGAATAACAAACAAAAAAATACAAAAGCTTCTGACAAACAAATACTAAAACCAAAAACAAAAGAAAGAACACAAAAAAAAGATAAAAAAAGCAGAAATCCTGTTGGTGGCTGAGGATAGCTTGGTGTTGAAGAGGAAAACGGGCAGAAAGTGGGAAATGGGGCAAGAAGCGGTTGCTGCCCCTCAACCTCATAAAATGGTTACCCAAAAACGGACAAGACTAAAGTATAATTGAGACTATAGTTTAACTGTTACAAAGTACACTGCGACGTAAATATTTATTTTGTTTTTAATGATGCAACAATATGGAATATGTCGCTTTTGAAAAACCAACAGTGTCCCGCTCAAGTTCCAAGGTCAGAAAACGTCATTCACCGGAAGTCAATCAGCATCTAAGCCAGTAGTACAAGCACGTATCCATCTTATACTGATTCAGAGTTACAAAATAATGTTTTTATTAGTAAAGTAAAAATAAGGCTTTTGAATAGCGTGTATCAGCAAGAGAGAAAAAAAATTTAAGAATAGTAAGGTATAAAAAATTAAAAAATTATAAATAATATATATATAATATAAATCATATAAATTATGTGTTATAAGTTCATGAATATAAATAATATATATATAATATAAATCATATAAATTATGCAGGAGAGTAATTTTGCAACACATTGGTTCACCTCTGCTACATTTTAGTGCTTCATATTTGTCAATGCTGCATTTCTTTACAATTTTGAGAGATTTGTAGCATTATTTTTCAAGTGAGAGCATACCTAAATTTACTAATTACGGTAAAACATTAAGTAGTACAGAACACGCTGGAAACATTTTCCGTAATAAGTAACGAAGTAGCATTCTATTAAAAGCTTCACAATTTATATATTTGTGCTACATAATTTATTTGCAATGTCAATAGCCAAAGTACATTATAGTTTCAAATGCTAAAGCTGTTTGTTTGCAGACTTTGCGTAATATGGCTGCCTCGCAACACAGTAAAAATTAAATAGAGCAGAAAACGTAATCAGAAGGGAAGACGCGTCGGCAACGTAAACTAAAAACCATTACTTTATTATCTAAGTCTTAAACTCGACTTCGTTGGTAAATGACACGAATTAAATCAAAGGATCACAACTCACGCCAACCCATGCACGTTGTGTACATTTCCGTAATGTAGAGAGTAACGGATCACAGCCTAATTGGCATGACATTCTGGCTAGGTTTAGGGTTCTTATAACAAAAAAAATTAAAGGCAAAGTCTTGAGTACACAAGATACACAAGACTTTGCCATAAGCACCACGTCCCCGTGCTTCTTCTCATTCTCTGTTAGTAGTCCTTTAAGTTATCTAGATTTATTTTGTGAGTGTAAGGTAATGTTTTCAGGAGAAAGCTGATTTCGTAGTCATCGTAGTCATTTTTGTGTTTGAAACCCGTTGTTGTATTTATTCTCTTGCTTCAGTCTAGTGACTTTTTTGTTTTTAAAAGCATGCAGGATTCAAAGTCGTACTCATCGTAGCCGTCGTCGTCGTCAACACGTGAATGAAGCGTTGTATTTGTGCGAGTGCTTGGCCAGCGATGTTGTTTTCAGATGCAGGCAAACTTTTTGATGATCGTATTTAGTTGTATAGTCTTTAATAAGATCCTAAAAGTTAAAAGAGAAAAACACAGAAAACAAAATCAGTATCAGAATCAGAATCAGTCAAAACCAAAACAACTCAAACGCGTCGCGCGTGGTGGTATCAAAGGGTATTGTAAACAAAACAAAACAGCAGACAAAAGAAAATACATTCAAAATTTAGATACTGAAAACAAAAACAAAACCAAAAAAAAACACAAAGAAACACAGAAAGCAGAAAGCAGAAATGCCTGTGGTGACTGAAGATAGCTTGGTGGTGAGAAAGGAAACGGGCGGAAAGTGGGAAATGGGGGGAAGAGCTTTTGGAGCCTTGTCGAGCTCATAAAATGGTCACCTGAAAACGGAAAAGGCAAACCGCATTTTACTTCAGTATGTATTGCAACTTAGACCATGTAGCAGTCTTCTGGGATTTAAACATAATGCTTTTGAAAATATCTGCTTTCTACATCGATGACTACGCCAATTAATTATGTGCTTGTGAGACCAAGGAGTCAATGAGACAGCACGCAAATATTTAGACAAGCAATGAAGGTCTTACAAAATAACCTTCCACCAACCTCTCATCAAAGGCAATGTATTTTGAGCAAAGCTTCATAGAATTAGTTGTACTACATATTGAACTCTGAATAATATGTAAAATGTATTTGATCTAGTTAAATGCTTTTTATTTTAGGGTTTGACATAGCACGCACTAGGGCATTCCTTCCATACCGTATTCCAAAACTGCGAGAGTATTAGTGTATACATAGCTATAAAAACTTTCCAAGTTATTCTCATTGACGCGTATAAGCTGATTTGAAACTGCATGTTGTGATGAGAATTGTAAGTGGTGCGGACTGCTAATAGTGCGCTTTGTTGTAGTTGTAATTTCAGTTGTGATCAGTTACCGCTATTTAGTATTAATTTCTCCTATTTTTGGTTTCAAATAAGAGACAAATGCTTACTATAAAGGCCTGGGCTGTGCTGGGATGTGAAGATGCCTGCAAACACTAAAGATTTCTAATAATGGACGATCAATATGCCAATTGTATCTATCCATTCATCAGAAGATGACTGGTCGTTGATGTAAAGCAGCAAGATCATCAAGTACTGGATCAATGAATGAGAAGCTGAGAAGTTATATTGTTATTATTTCAATACCTTCCAATCGAAGGTCAATCTCATAGCTTCTTAATCATTTACAAAATATATAAATTATATAATGCTCAAAATGCTTTATTAAACTTCAAACCCCCCCAAACGCCAATATAAATGCCAAACAAACTACACAATCAAAACAACAACCAACAAAACAAACAAAACAACAGTCAGAACCAAGATACAGCAATTCGAAACCCGGTCCTCGTTATTCCGTAAAACATACTGTATCCGCTTAATCCCCATATCGAGCTTACTCTGCGTCCGATCCACGTGTTCGTCTAAATCTTGCAGTAACTCAGCGTGGTCTTGAAGTTCGGTGCCCATGACCTGCGCCTGTTCACGCAGATTCGCGACCGTGTGCATGACCGAGTCCAGTTGCTGGTCCTGGTCGGCAATCAGAAGCGCCTGTTGCTCGCGCTCCATTTCGGTGTCAAAGTCCGGTCGCGAACCTGCACGTGACGGGGAATTTGACGAAGGGGAGGAAATGTCGACGGTGGTGAAGTCGTTTCGGGGTTTGCGGCCGCGGGTGGCTGCTTCGATTTGTGTTCGCACGCGCGCGAGTTCGTCTTCTCTTGCGGCGACGAAGCGGGCGCGCTCGTCGACTTGGTCGAGCGACAGGCCGTATTGTTCTGGGTTCCGCTGCACGGCGTCGACTGATTCGCGGAGATCTTGGAGCGAGAGATCGAGTTCGTCGAGGATCGAGGAGAGTTGCTCGAGCGTGGGCGTGGCTGGGGTGGGGCCGGCGGAGGGAGAGGGCGAGAGGAGAGAGTGGACGTACGACTGCGCCTGTGGGCGGAGAAGGGCGAGTTGCGTGTCGACTTCTTTCGCAATGTCGTCGTACGGATCTGAGTACATTTTCAGTGTTGTATACAGTATAGTAAATATGCGTTGTAGATGTTAGTATGTGTATATGAAATGTATTGATGTACTTACGGTTACGCGTAACTGGTTCAGGTTCAGCTCAGTTATATGGTTCAGTTCAGTAAACCCTCCAGAATCATCCCTCCATCTCTACATCATCATCATCGTCAATCCTCACACACCAAACCACCGCCAAAATGGTTCTAGAAGCGACAATGATAATGTACTTATTTTATTCTTTTACTAAATGAACGCTTATTAACAATAATAGAATCGACAACTCGGAGTACATGCGCAACGGCGACTTTACGCCAACGCGGTACGAAGCGCAGACCGACGCCGTCAACTTGATCTTTTCCGCAAAGACGCAGGCGAATCCAGAAAGTGCTGTTGGTATCATGACAATGGCCGGACGGGCGTATGTTTATACTGTTTATACTGTTTATAATGTCTTGAAAGAAGCTGATGGTATGGTGTAGACCCGAAGTGTTGGTCACGCTGACGACGGACTTTGGTAAGATTCTGTCGTCGCTGGTGCGCACAAAAGTGCATTCAACAGCGCATTTAACCACCGCGATCCAAGTCGCTGCTGTACGTCAACTTTTTTTTTTCCACTATTATTTTACAAAGAATACTAACGAGCAACAGTTGGCGCTCAAACACAGACAAAACAAAGCCCAACGCCAACGCGTGATCGTCTTCGTCGGCAGCCCCGTAACCGAAAGCGAGAAAGACCTAATCAAGCTCGCGAAGAAGATGAAGAAAAACAACATCGCGGTCGACTTTATAAACTTTGGCGAGGACGCTGAGAACGTTGATAAACTGGAGAAATTCATCGCAAATGTAAAGTCTGGGGATAACTCCCATTTAGCTAATATCCCGCCTGGTCCACATCTTTTGTCGGATGTTATCGTCACCTCGCAGATTCTCACGGACGAAGACGGCGTGTCGCAGGTTCCTGCTGGTGTAGCTGGTGGAGATAATTTCGAGTTTGGCGTGGATCCTAATCTTGATCCGGAACTTGCACTTGCTTTACGTATGTCGTTGGAGGAAGAACGGCAGAGACAGGAACGGGAGAATAAAGAAAAGGAAAAAGCGGCAGCGGCGGCGGCTACAGAGTCTATACCTGAGGAACCGTCAACTGAGGCAGAAGCTTCTGATAAACCAGCGGAAAACAAATCAGAAGACAAGAAAGAAGATCGCATGGATACTGATTAATTAATGCTATTACAGACAAATATATTTATATATATACATTGAACTAAACTAATCAACCCGTCATACTAAAATCGCTCCTCACGCGTAGTATAATTCGGCCCCGCGCGAATGCGATTAATCCCCCACGTACCCAAAATGCCCAACATGCCAATCCTCCAACCCCTCCAGAGTCCCTCTAATCCCGTATCCCCGTTATCTTCGTTTGTGAGAATACTCCACATTGTGCCCAACACGCCGTCGTATTCACCGACCTCGACTATTGTCTTTTTCACGCCCACGTACGCTAGTTGTCCGCGTCTGAGCACGGTCTCGAGGGGTAACCTGACAAAGAGCTCGAGTGTAGATGAGCCGAGTGATAATGCGCTGTACAGCATGGGGGATGTATACTGTTCGATGCCCCACCTACTTCTCAAATAAAACGGCGTTCCGGATCTGATAAGTTTCGGCAGAGCAGCAAGTAACGCTGTAGGAAACAGTAACTCCTGTGGACACGTCATGGACGGTAAACATTGTAACGAAGCAACGACACTCCTCGGCTGTGCGTCTGACGGCGTGAGAATCAACTTTGTACGCACGATATCTAGTGGCGCGAGAAGTAATGCTGTGATTGTCGTCGCTGTGACGGAGGCTAGTAATGTAACGATAGGATTCCCGCTGTCGATAACGTCGATTACTGACGGATCAGCGATACCCAGAACAGCTGAGAAACACGCTGAAAGCCAGGAATCTAGCGTCGCAAAGGCAAGGTTTTGTACGAATGTTATATTTGTGCCTTTGAATATCCCCCACGGACCGTCTTTCGTCCACAGCGCGCCCATAGCACCAGAGATATGCGGCAAATGAGCATGGATCTGATAAATTTCAGGCACGGGACTTGCGTTGTAATTCCGTAAACTCGATCGTGCGTTTGCTTTTTTGGCGCGACTCGTTGTGCTGGCTGTGGAGTCATCTGATGACGCGGTGGAGTTACTTGCGCGTCTGTGTGCGTGTGCGGTTGGATATGGTCTTTTAACGCTATCGTCTGAAGGTGTCGAAAAGTAATCTACTTCTTCGTCTTCTTGGTCTTCGTCGATTTCAAAGGTATCAACATCATCAATCCTTCCTCGACGCCCTCTTTCCCTTTTCTTCTTTCCAGCCACAGAACCCGTCGCCGTAGTACTTGTTGTTCCCGTAGTTGTATTATTGTTTGCAGAACGAGGCTCTTTAAGATACTTGCCACACTGCAAAACCATCTTTGCAACATCAAAAGGCTGCGCCAAAAACGTAGACGAATACCGCATCAAAACAGCTCCCGTGACCGTCCTCACGACCTCGGTCGTGTTTGGAAACTCCAGATAATCAGCATAATCCAAATCCGCCAGTAACGCGTCTGCTTTTGAACTGATTCCTGAACTGTTAGTTAACACAGATGATGATGATGAATGGGTGCTGTATTTGGATATCGCGAGATCGGGTAGACCGTCGTGGAAGACGAGTTCAGGGCGGTGGTAGTACGGACGTAGACTACTACTCCCGCTTGACATCTCTGACGCCATTTATATATCTTAATCTTTACCTTATCCCAATACCCTTCTTATCAGACAGGATATCAGTCAAGAGAAGGAAGTCGGGAGATCAATGTCAGATGAGATCATTCGAGACCCAGATTTTTCTTGCAAAGATATTACGTCAGAACTTTATTTTGTTAAACTTTAAGCTTTAACTCTAACTTTAATTTTATAGTTAGTACTTAGTAGAAAAGAACTCCCAAATCTCATTGAATTTTGCGAAAGTTTATTCTGTTAGGAAAAGTGAAATTTATTTACCACTTGATCTTTGATAATTGATAGTTACCTTCCTTTACTCTTTTTCCTTTTGAAGGATATTTACATATAAAGGAAGAAAAGATGGCGAAAATGCCAAGTTCTTCGTTTACGAAAGAATCCCAAAACTCAAAGAAGCGGAAAAATTCAACAACAGAGAAATCGACGACGACTACAGCGAGTAGAACATTACTTAAAAGTGGTGACAAGAAGGGAGAAGTAAGAGTTAATAGCAAGAAAGAAGAAAAGAAGGAGAAAGGAAGGAAGAATAAGAAACGGAAGGTTGAGAGTGAATCTGAGTCTGAGTCTGAGAAGGAAGATGATGTTGAAGATGATGAGAAAATGGAAGATGATGATGAGAAGGATTTGAAAGAAGCGGAAAGTGAAGATGAGGCGATTAGTGAAAGTGAACTGAAACAGGACTCTGAGTCTGAGGATGATGATGAAGAAGATGAAGAAGAAGACGAAGAAGACGAAGAAGAAAACAGTGACGACGACGACGAAGAAGAAGATTCAGACGGCGACGAAGAAATCGAAAACATCAACGCCGCCGCCCACGAAAAACAACCCAAAAGTACTTCACTCCCCTTCTCTTTTCTACTACCAAACACTCAAATCACTAACTGCTTTTACAGAAAAGAAAAACCAAGACCCAGCCTCGTTCGCGACAGCAATGACCGCGATCCTAAACTCCCACCTCAAAGCACACGACCGCAGCGACCCCGTTCTCGTCCGGTCCAAAAAAACCGCTAAAGAAATCGAAGACTTGAAACTCGAAGCGAAAGCTAAACGCGCTCTGCGTCTTGAGAAAAAAGGGTTGTTGGATAAAGAGCGAGTTAAAGATGTTATTAGCGGTTTGAGAGAGGATCAGGTCGGGAAGGCGGATGAGGATCAGGTTAAGCGGAATACGGAGCGGGAAAAGATGTTGAAGAAGACTGCGAAAAGGGGTGTGGTTAAGTTGTTTAATACCGTCATCGAGGCGCAGAAAAAGGCTGTTGAGGCTACGGCTGTCTAAACTAAACAAACATATACATATCCGTTATTGGATGATAGATTTATATATACAACGTCACGTCACGACACATCACAATGCTATTTCTGTAGAGGTTTTCCTGTAGTGAGAAAAGGGTAAACATTATCGCTTGACGAAATCCCGAGCTTGTAGATTTCGTGTCATTTGCGGCAACGCAACGCGGATCCCGTCCAGTTCTTTCGTCATAACACACTGACATCCCAACCGCGACCTATCCCCAGTTTAACTAAACTTATCCCACACTCTTAAAACAGGCAACTTACGTCTCGGTTAATCCAAATGCTAAATCAAGCATATCGTTCTCATCATCATCTGGTTCGGGTAGTAAGTCGTAGTACTCTGGGTCGACGATAATATGGCATGTAGAGCATGCACATGAACCACCACATGCGCCTGTCAATTATTAGCCTCATATATAATCAAAAGCTAGTAAAGTATCGGAAATTACCCTCCATGTCTAAATCATACGCCTGCGCGATGTCGAGTAAATTATCACCGGCGGCAACTTCAACAGCGACCTGTTCGCCTTCCTTCGTTATAAACGTAACATGAATCCTACACCTCATCAACACACACTCTCCCTTTATACGTCTCATCAACTCACTCTTCACCGGGAGCAGGAGTATGAATATGTCCATGCCATTTCACACTTGTATTTGAAAACAACCGAGTCTGAATAATACGTTGTGGAGCTGCCGGTCGGGGAATTGCTGACGGTGTAAAGATACGAGATTTAGATAACCCGATTGTGCGCCGTAATACGTTCATTCCGCTCTTGCTCGCCATTATACAATACACTTTAATAACAATACACTGTAAATCTTCAACAGCGTAAACCAATACAGAGAGCTTTAAAAAGTCGTTGTACAGACGTAGAAAGACAAGTACCCGAGAGTTTTTGACGGTCCGACCGGAGTTAGTGTGGGGATTTCCAGTAATATTTTTCTTTCTTTCGCGCGTAAACTCCTTTAAACTTTTCACTTCTCTTACAGCCCAAAGTACAAAGTAAGGGTTTTGTGTTTACGCGTTAGGTAGCGAGACGCGTCAAAACGCGTACTATACTGCTCTGTTTTGAGGAACTGAAATTGGAAATAGAATGACAGAACGAGGGAAATTAGTGTTACTGGAAGGACTAGATAGAGCGGGAAAAACGACACAGTGTGAATTATTGTGTAAATATCTCAACGCAAAAAACGGTGCTGGATCATGTCGCGTCCAAAAAGTGCCTGGTACTTGTCCTTCTCACAACAGTACACTGTTTATGAATGAATACTAACGTACTAGACCGCTCGACGCAAATAGGGCAGATGATTAATGCCTACTTGGCAAGTAAAACCACACTTCCAGATGCAGCTATTCACCTGCTCTTTTCGGCAAACAGATGGGAACTGCGGCAAAGTATTCTGAAGTCCCTTGCATTGGGTCAAACAGTGATTTTGGACAGATACGTACCGTCAGGAGTAGCCTATTCACTTGCAAAACAAGTTGACGAGATGTCGCTAGAATGGTGTCTTGCGCCAGAGCGAGGTTTACCGAAACCTGATGTCACTATATTTCTAGACATTAATCCCGAGAATGCAGCTTCACAAACATCGCGGGAGGACTTTGGCCGAGAGAAATACGAAGTATCAGAGTTTCAGGAAAAAGTGCGAAAGTGCTTTAAACTGTTGCTTGGAAATCAAGATGGTGAGGAAGGTGCGCTGAGTATGGGCGTTGTTAGGACGGTGGATGCGTGTAAAGATATCAGGAGTGTTGCGGAGGAGGTGCAGCGTGCTGTTGAGAGTGTTGTGTTGGAGAAGGGTGCGCCTGTTGGTGTTATATAGTGCTTTTTTGCATTTATGTTTGATTGATTGATTGTTGGCGTTGTTGCATTTTCGTATTGCATTTTCGTATGCATTTTTCTAATAGATATTTAGTACTTTCTATCTTCGAACCTGTTGAAATATAGAAGTGTTCAATACCTCGATTACACTACTCATATATCACTCGCACCTCTCTCCTCAATCAAAGAAGCAAAAAACATTTCCAACAGAATAAACCAAAGTTTAGTCAACGTCCATCTAAATAGCGACATTTTTATATGTCCACCGCGTATTCCCCTTTAACTCTCCTTTTCTTATCTTTACGAGTTTTAGTAGAGTTAGGTAAATTGTAGCCTGAGACGCGGAATAGGAGTTTGTCGAATAATGGCTTGTGCTACGTGTTTCAACTTTGATGTTTATGGTCGCACAGAGTATGTTTGTACGACAGAATACAGAAGAATCGTATCATAAAGTACATTACACGGGTTTTTTCCCTTTAGTAAAACGTTCCATTATTCATAATCAGATGCAAGAAGAACTACGCAGCTCAAATGACTTTGCTGCATTTTTAGATGATGCAATACGAGATATCAGTCGCACTTCGAAACTGACGAATTTTGCTCAGACAGTCTCGTGATTTCGTACTTTTGTTCTGTTGCATGCTTAGGCGTCATAATCATTATGAGAAAGTGAGATTCTAGTGCTCAATTGTAGTTAAAAGATTCCGACCTCTTTTTCCATGTAATATTGGGCTCTTTTAGGTACCGTTTGTCAAACTAATATAGTTTAAGTACCGTTTGTCAACCTAATATAGAGTACAATATGCAATTCAATCTGAATCTAAAAGTAATTATACATAACCAAACAAATCATCTCCAAAACAAAATTAAAGCTTTATTCCTCATCTTCATCATCGTCGGATGAAAGCGCTGTATTCAATTCCGGCATTTCAAACTCTTCATCTTCATCTCCATCATCTTGACTTTGCTCTTTTTCCTCAGCTGCACCCGTTCCACTTTCATGACTTGTACCTGCTTCGCTTTTTTCAGCATCAATCTTCATGTTTTCTCCTCCTCCTCCTTCTCCATCTATCTCGTTTTCAGCCCACACTACATACCCAGGAGAAGTCGAAGTCAAATCAATCCTGCCATCAGAAGTCAAAGTCAGCGAAGGCATCACTATTCCTTCTCCATCATCAGACCTCGCTCTCTTAACCGGTGTCTCCGCCAACTCCCGCTCCGCACTTCCCAGCCTTTTCTGCGCGACTCCGTTCGCATTCGCTTTTGCGCTTGAACTAACTGTAACCTTTGACGCACTCGGAATCACGATTTTGAAATCAACAGGTTTTTCGTATTGGTCGCCTTTGACTACTGTAATGCCTTCGTCACTTGTCACACTTCCTTGCGACCGGCGTTTGCTCGATTTAGGAGTGCGCGGTGATGTAGGAGACACGGATTTGCGAGGACGACCACGTTTGGGCTTAGAAAGCTCTCTAGTACTGTCTTTAGCAGTCTGTGGTTTTTCTCCTTCACCACCTTCCTTCTCACTACCTGTATCAATTATCGGTTTATCCACATCCTCGTCCTCATCCCCATCTTCACTTTCATTCTCTTTTTCAACATTCTTTTCAGCCAGCGCAGCGAATGCTTTCAACGTCTCTAAAGACGCCGTAGCTTCAATTTCCTCTTTCCTCTTTGCCATCGGTGGGAATCTAGGATGTAACAACGCGCCCAAATACTCGCTGTCTGCCAATTTTCTTGACACCATCGGTAAAACACTCCACCGCACAGCATTTCCTGGTTGTAAAACAGACGAAATAAGTAATCTTTCTTCTTCAGTGTCACAATTCTCTAGTTGGAGTAAGATAAACCGATCGATGCTAGACCTCGTAGTAGCAGGCAGATCAGGCATGGTTTTTACCACCGCGTGCAGTAGTTTAATAACCGGTAATCGTAATTCCGGCGAAGGAGTACTTATAAATGCGGCTGGGTGACTGACAAAATCTGGTAATGTAGATGATTCGTAAATTGGCATAACACTGGATAGTGCCAGGTTGATTATGTGGGTGACTTCGGATGTAAAGTCTTCAGGGACGATGCGCATCAGAGTGATGAAGTTGGCGACAAATTCAAAGACTGGGATCGCAAAAGTACTATACAATATTAACAACTATCACAACATTGAAAGAGAGTAACTTACCTGTTAGGAATCAGCTGTACTGATTGTAAATGTGACAATACTTTTTCGGTAAATGGTAAAATGCTTTGTCCAACAGTATGAGCAGTCGTGCTAAGTAAATTATACACATTACAATGCACAACCGGTAAAATTGATAGAATAAAGTCTCTCTCGCTTCTCTCAGCTGTACTTTTGAATTCGATAGTATCAGACTCAAAGTCAAGTAAACGTTCCGCAAGGTTGACAATCTTTGCAACGGGAACTTGAACTCGTGTTTTGGTTTCTAAGGTGAGCATTGTCTGCAGTAACCTCAACAGCATTTCTAGACGTAAAACACTAGAGTAAGTATCGGCAGTAGGCACCGATAAATCCCATCCTTTCGCCGCATCGGTATACGGTTTCTCGACCTCGACACAAGCGAAAATCTCAGTGATAACCTTATGCGCTTCCGCGATGACGTTCAAACACGCAATCTGCCATTCACGAAGTTGGTCTTTTGGCGCAGCGTAGTACGCTGAAGCGTATAATTTACGACACCATTCTTCGATTTCAGAATCGACTGGACATGAGTTCCATGCACATGAGTTCAACGTCGGGTAAATCACGTTGTTCAAAAGTTTTGTCATGAATGGGCGGAATGTAGTTGGGTAGTTGCGAAGAAGGTCAAATAAAGCTGGTAATGCGATTTTTAATGCAGACTTTGAGACGTAACCTGATGCAGGTGATGCTAACGAAAGTAGAGAAGTTGCGTAGGCTGGGATGTAAGGAGTTGCGATTTCACGCACTAAAGTCGGTTTGTCTTTAACTCGAGTCAAAATTGTCTTTATAGCATTAATTGTTGCTGCTTTGTTCTGCAGAGTATCTGTTCGTTTCTATATCTCAGTTAGCACCTTATTGGTATCCAAATCAAGTACAACCAACCTCTAAATTCGACACCAATAACTTCATCCAAACAAGTCCATGACTACCCATAGACTCCCAATCCACACTAACAATAGCGGCAACCAACTCCGCACCAGATTGTCTAACATCGCTTTTCGAAGACTGTAACAAACTCGACAGTCGGACCCGCACTCGATGAAGGATCTGTGGATCGGATTTGTTTATTATTACAGGCGAACCCAAACATATCGCAGCAGAGCCAGCGCGAAGAAGCAATTGTGCTTCGTTTTCGGGAGCAAGAACTGTCAACAGACAAGTTCTCAACTGCGACGTATACACATTCGCAGCCATCCTCCTTTTCTTCTTCAGTATTGTGTTTAAATACTACCAAGTTAATAATTAATTGCCTTGAAATTTTAACTCTCTTTTTCCAATGTGCGGCGTTGCAAAAGAAGGTTTGAATCACGTGAAAGGGGGTAATAAAAATAGGGTTTGAAACTATGACGAGGTGTACGCAGGTGCTGGTACAGAAACTGCGCTTCGTCGCGAGCGAGCGGCGGGCGAGAAAAAAAAAACTAGTGTACAATAGTAAGCTTTAAAGGTATACAAGCGTAATAAGTGCTTGCATTATCCGTTCGTATCGCGTTTCACAGTATTATTTCTGTATTTCCTTGCAATTATGGCTCCTCCGGTTACTGTGTATGTGTTTTTTTATGCTGGTTCGTGCTGTGGTGATTGAGTGTGTGCTGATTTGAGACTGTGCAGGATTCCTGAGCTCACTACTCCCGTGCACTCTGCTGTTATCGACTCTGGTGTAGGTAGCCGTGATTTGGAGCTCAATTTATATGTATTAATTGAATTCTGCTAGGTTCTGTTAAATCTGAGCAAACACACCTCGGAGGCCTTCCCCGCGACGGTCTGCGGTCTGATTCTCGGCCTCGACGCCGACTCGGTTCTGCAAATCACCCACGCGTTTCCCTTCCCCGCCGACAACGGCAACGACGAGACCGCGAATCCGCGATCAAAGCTCAACATCAGATACCAGACAGAGATGATCCAGCTCCTGAAAGAAGTCAACATCGAAGCCAACCCGGTCGGATTCTACATCTCCTCTTACCTCGGAGGCTTCTTCACCCAGTCGCTTGTTGATACCCTTCTCAGCTACCACGCCAGCAACCCCAACTCCGTCGTGCTCGTTCACGATGTCACAAAATCGTCGCAGGGAGGTCTCTCATTGAAGGCTTACCGTTTGTCAGAGACCTTCTTAGCCACAAGCAAAGCCTCAGGCGGTAAATTCACAAGCGACGCTATTTTCAAAAACAACCTCACTTACCTCGACATCTTGGAGGAACTCCCCTTGTCTGTCAAAAACTCACATCTTGCTACTTCGTTGCTGCATTACTTGGACTCACCTGCATTTGTTAAGAAAGATGATCCTAGCACTTTTATCTCGTCTTCAGCTTTGTCGCCGAACTTTGATTCGCTGGAGTTGTCTATCGATCCTTATTTGGAGAAGAATGTTGAGCTTCTAATTGACTCTGTTGATGAGCAAAGCACTTTCAACCATTACCAAAGAGTTCTTGCCAGAGAGCAAGCTAAGATCCAGCAATGGATCCAGAAGACTGTGAGTCTAATTTTCCCGTACCACTTTTTGAATCGACACTAACAGATTATATAGCGCGCTGAAAACATCATTAGAGAAAACTCAAAACTTCCTCCTATCCCCGAGGACGACTGGCAAAAATACTTCAAGCTCCCCGCGGAGCCATCGCGTCTCGATACTCTTCTCGTCCCTGCACAGATTAACCAATACTGCAATCAAATCGAAGAATACGGCTCCGTTGTTTCTGCAAAGATGTTTGCTATTCAAAATGGTCTTGACATTAGCAAATAAACATCTGTAAGAATGAAAATATAGATGGAGAAATAATGAGAGAAAGAAAGAGAAAAGAAAAGAAGGTAAATTGAAGCAATAATGGATGACAAGCAGGAAGCTTTTATTTTTACTTGATTTGAAGCATTGTATAGGTACAGATTTCTTTTCTTTATATAGTTTCATCTTTTTATCGTTTTTGATGCTCATAGTGGGTTCTTTTGTAAATGTATTGTGCTAGTTTTTTTGATAATGTTGCAGGTTTGTGTTTCTTTTACGTTCATTGAGGTTTAAAAGCTGCTTTGTTTGTTTGTTCGTCTAGATGTTATTGAATATAGTATTAGATTACTTATTTGGGTGTCGTTGAGTTCATGTACTCGTTTATGGAAGTTGTGAACTGCAGAAAACATTAAGCAGGTTACCTTAGAAGTGAAATTAAGGGTTTGGTGTTATAGAACTAGGCATAAGACTGGTCTATTGTACAGGACACTGTATTGGCATTAAAATCCACAATGTCGCGTAAGGTATTGCTAGAAAGATTACCGCCATTTTTGGCTATAGCAGCTGGAGTCTATACCGGTTAGTACAATTGTTACTAAAGTGTTTGAGTTGATTATGGCTAACATGTTCTCTGCAGGTTATCAGTTCTTTGATCCGGTGTTCAGGTACTAATTTTAAGTTTATGATAGAGCAATTTACTGATAAGATGATAGAGAAGAGCGGGATAGGCTCATTGAAGAAGGTGTTTTAGTTTTACCAGAAGAAGTAGGAAATCAACCACCGGGCGCAACAGTAACCGGAGATGTCCCATTGTCAAGTATACCCGGCATGCCGCCAAATACAGTACAAATCAACCCATTCGAGCCTTTAATATTCAAACCTCGACCGAATAGATCAATTTGGTATTTCTTCTTACATCCGGGACAGTTGTTTGAGTCGAAACCGTTGGAGGTGGATCATCTGAAGATCTCGACTAAGCCTTCGGAGGAGGGGAAGAAAGATTGAGTCTGGGAGTTTGGAGGGTTCTTGCTATGAGCAATTGTATATATAGTGAATTTTACATGATTTTATAGTAATAATTGTGTATTATCGAGCGGAATATCTTCTGTGTGATCGAGACCGATGAGCGTTTTCCTGCAATTCTCTCATATATTTATGAGCCTTGTCCATTTTTCTACCATGATGTGAGCAAAGCCAACATGAGACCATGATTGATTTTTCGACCATTATCCCTGAATCATCAGGTTCAGAATATCTAAATACCGCCTGTCGTTTCTCTAAATTAGATCTATGATGTTTATGATCCCTATCATGTCTTGTATACGCTGTATCCGAATTCGGCTTGTACCTGCGATCCTGTACGCGACAACCCACTTCTGCACAGATCCCACGTTCTCCACCTTTATTGTCCTCGTATTCACGAAGCGTTCGCCATCGTAGTCCTACAGCTCCCGATCTGTACCGAGAAAGATCCACTATAGGAAAGTCCTTGATGAGTTTTGAGGAGTATTTTTGAGCAATTGCACGGCCGTACTCTGCCGCTTTAGCAACGCGATCGCTGATATCAATTTCCTCGGATTTTTTAGCATTATTTGAAGTTCCTTCATCGGTCTCATCATCCCAGACTAATCTATGTTCCTGTTCAAGCAAGTCGCGCTCTGTAACGATTGGAACTACTCTCTCAGCAGCTTCATCATGGTCTCGTTTCCGAATAAGTCGAGTCTCTTTGGATTTTGAGCTTCTTCGGCCAGATTCCGACCTTGAGCTCATGTTCATTATAATCACATAATAAGTACTTGTGTTGTAATTGCACCTTAAATTAATCGCGTACAATTAAGCAGATATTGGGTAAACCCTAATACATTACGCGGATATGAAGGTTCGTCGTCATTGTCGACAGATGCGTGTGGTTTTGAGCTTCTCCGCCGGAATTCCAGTTAATTGAATAATAAAATTCAGTACGACATTTGGTTGTGCGTCTAATAGACTGTTTCTGGGTCCGTGTTTGTTACAATGAGTGTGTGCGAGTTCCCCACAAAGTATAAATTACCCGCTAACAACCGATCTTTACACGAGCAGATAAGGAGATCCAGCGTGGACTCAACGACCGTCTGTACGAAAAACGCAAAGCGGCGGCTCTTGAACTCGAAAAGACGATCCGGCAATGTGTCGAAGACAACGACGACGCCAAAATAAGGTCAATTGTCGACCAATTGTGCCATGACTTTGCATACGCCGTGCACCAGCCCAACGCGCGTAACGGAGGTCTCATCGGTCTTGCTGCGTCTGCAATTGCCCTCGGACCGCATGTAGCGGAGTATTTAGAAGACATTATTCCGCCTGTGTTGGCCTGCTTCGGTGATCAGGATGCTAGAGTGCGGTACTATGCCTGTGAGAGTATGTACAATATCGCAAAGGTAGCAAAGGGCGAGATCCTACTCTATTTCAACGAAATATTCGACGCATTGTGTCGTCTTGCTGCTGATTCTGAATTGACCGTCAAAAACGGAGCGGATCTACTTGACCGTCTTATTAAAGACATCGTAGCTGAAAAAGCAGCTACATATGTATCAGTCATACACACTGTTCCTGAAGCTCCACCGCCTGATCCAGCAGATGAAGAGACTGATCCTTCAAAACCTGTACTGGCACACGAACCTGCTCAGGATCCAAAGGGCGAGCCTGCATTCAAACTTTCGCGCTTTATACCTCTTTTGACTGATCGCATTTACGTTATAAATCCATTTACTCGCATGTTTTTAGTTTCATGGATTACATTACTCGATTCAATACCCGATTTAGAATTAGTTTCTTATTTGCAGGATATCATTGGAGGTTTACTGAACTTCTTAAGTGATGCTAATATTGACGTGAGGGTCGCTACCCAAGGTGCCCTTGATGGGTTTTTACACGAAATCAAACGGGTAGCTGAATTAAAACGGACTGTCAATGAAGTTAAAGCACAAAGAGCTGCAAAAGCTGCCTTAGAAGCATCTGCTGTAGCTGCTGAGAATGCCACAACCACTCCTGATGAAAAGGGACCAGTGGGAGATGCGGAGAAAACAGAGGCAACAGACCCCTCTGTGAAAATTACTAAAACAGGTGAAAGTGGTGACGACGAGGATGCAAATTCGATTGTTGAGGAAGACTTTGTGACAGCAACTGGAGTGCCGGTTAATCTAAGTTCAGAACCTAAACCAGAGGTACCTCTTCCGAGTGCTCACTATGAAGACAGAGAAGGTTCCCCGTCTGCATTTAATGTTGCTTCCGCTATTGCTGATGGTATTTATCTTCCTGGTCAGGATGTCAAGATAGATTACGCAAAGGTCATTGAGATTCTATTATCATATCTTGACTCAACAGAACATGAAATTCAGTTAACTGTTCTTAAATGGATTGAGAGCTTCTTTGAAATTTCGCCAGAAGATCTATTACCATTTGTTCCTCGTTTCTTATCTGTGCTTCTTCCAACGATGGCCCACGATAATGAACAATTACGAAAATCGGCCGAAAATGTTAACAACGAACTCATGCAACTTATTATGTCACTTCCTGACGGTGATTCTGAGACTCAAATGAAACGGGAAACCGAAGAACAGTCTTTACCGCCTACACCGAGCCTGCGACCTACAAGACAAGGATTTGGTGTTCGAGGCATTTCACCTGCTGCTAGTCGAAGTTTGTCTCCACAACCGAATGCTGGGCAACGGTCGCTTTCACGAGACAGAGCATTCAGAGGAGATGATGAAAGTATGATTAGTAAATTTACTGGTACAACTCTTGGCAGTGGAAGATCACAACCACCATCTGCTTTGACTTCGCCAACCATCGGTGTCACTGATGCTTCTGCGCATGCAACTACAGAAAATGGGGGTCCTGATTTATCTCATTTTGAGTTTCTACTGGATTACTCTGCAACCGTCAATGCCTTAACTCTTCACTTTTTGAACGAAAGAGAAGAGACTAGAGTTGCTGCATTAGACTGGTTAATCATGCTCCGCCGGAAAGCACCAAAGCAAATACTCGCTATTAACGATGGAACATTCCCTGCATTATTAAAGACCTTGTCTGATTCAAGTGATGCTGTTGTTACTAAAGATCTTCAATTGCTAGCGCAGATATCTTATAATTCAGATGATGACTATTTCTCTTCATTTATGCTAAACTTACTGTCGTTGTTTAGTACTGATCGGAAGTTATTGGAGACTAGAGGAAATTTAATTATTCGCCAGTTATGCGTTAGTCTTAATCCTGAACGAATTTACAGAACCCTAGCAGAAATTTTGGAAAAAGAAGACGACGTTGAGTTTGCTAGTATCATGATTCAAAATTTAAATAACAATCTTATCACTGCGCCAGAATTACAAGGATTACGACAGAGACTACGAAATCTTGAAACCAAAGAAGGAATTAATTTCTTTGTGTCGTTGTTCAGATCGTGGTGTCATAATGCTGTTGCAGCGTTTTCACTTTGTCTATTAGCACAGGCTTATGAACAAGCGTTCCATTTATTGCAGATTTTTGCAGATTTGGAGATAACAGTTAGTTTGTTGATTCAGGTTGATAAACTGATTCAACTTTTGGAGTCTCCCGTGTTTACATGTGAGTAATTCATATTATGCAATGTGAAGAAAACACTGACAGTTTTCTAGATTTACGTCTGCAGTTATTGGAACCAGAGAAATATCCGTTTTTATACCGGTGTCTCTACGGCTTACTGATGCTTCTTCCCCAATCATCAGCATTTGCGACTCTCCGAAATAGATTAAACTCAGTCAGTGCTATTGGATACTTACATATCGTTCCACCAGTAATATCCTCCTCCGGTGTGATCAATCCCGCAACATCAGGAAAACAGCCAGTTTTCAATCGTTTTAAAGGCCGTATTGACGAAGCACGATGGAATGATTTACTTGATAAATTCCGTACTGTACAAACAAGACATGAACGGCTCCGTCGACAGGTTCAAGCACCCAATCACGTCAATGGCTTGGGATTATCAGGATTAGATATCTCAAGCGGTTCAAGCCGTCATCATGGAGCTTCAAACAATCACAATACTTCTGTTCCCGAGCCATCGCAATCACAACCTCTTCATCATCATCGAACTGCGTTATCGTTCATGTCGGGAGGTAGTCGAGCGTTTACCAACAGTAGTGGAAACAACGGAGCAGCAAATTCGAGTGGAGGTGGGAATATGGGTCATTCCAGTAAAGAATCGAGAATTTTTAGATCTAATCGCAGACCTTAAAGGTGTTTTCTAATAGTTTTTTAATTTTTTTTTCTTATTTTGTGATTCTTTTTGTGTTTGTTTGTTTGGATTTTCTTCTCATGGTTGTTTAAGTGTCTGTATGGTTCTCAATTCTATATTTACAGGAATATTGGTTGTCAGATTTTATAGAATCTGCACTCCGCCTAGCACATGGACGGTCCTAGTTGCACACGTAGTAACACGAAGTTTCATCTTGTTTTAGAAGTGAGCCGGATATAAGCTAAGCGCGCCTAAACTTCTTTCCTTGTTTTAACTTTTGCTTCAGACGACTTTGTTCCAAATCTCTCCCCACTGAGCGAATGAGTTATTGTGCTATTGAGCCTACTATATAGGTGGCATCTTCGTGACCTCCGCGTTGTTTAGACTGAGGCGTTCATCTGACACCTAACCCGAAGATCCCAGTTAGAAAACTCTAATTGTGCAATTAACATCAAAATTAGAAATAAAATGATTTTGAAGAGCTACACGAATTAGAAGCTAATACTTCATCTGCTTCAGAAAGTTTTTGAAGACTAAACATTGGTGGCCATGTGGCCAGCCAAAGGGAACTATGGACCAAAGTTGGAGTATGGTCATTTAGGTAGTACTTTGCGTACTTCATCTAATTCTTACGATGAGGATCCTTGGATATTTCCACGACTTCAAGATCAGGGTACGCAGACTTCTGTTACATCCAAGTGCTTGGTTGTTTGCGCTTTATGGGTTATTGTATGCTAAATATTTGATTGCAGGTCCAAGGTATAAGGCTACAAAGTATCAAAAAACCTACCAAGATGCTTCTCGTTCGAGTATAGAAGACACTGACAAAATGTACCTCGACTACGCTCGTCGACAATTGGTAATAGACGCCTCCGATTACTTTTTGAAACACATTTTAACATAAGTTAGAATCAAATGGTACCCGACTCTTCGATACCCAGTGAGATTCTTAGCTCAGCTTTACGAGAAGACAAACAAGCGAAACAACGATCTGATAATTTAATTGATTCTATACAAACACGATTAATAGATTTTGGATATCTGCGAGATTTTACACTTGCTAAGCGAAGGAAATGTGTAGCTTTTGTTGGGGGCAACAACTCAAATATTTTACATGTCGCAGAATTGGTCGAAGATGAATTCAGATTAGATGGATTTGACAATGAAAATCTCCAAATCCCGGTGATGAAAAATAATAGAACGAGCATAAATATTACAGAAAGAATTCTGGGGATCAAGTTTGCTGGATCAGAATACACTGAAAGTTCCAGGCCACTAATAGCTGTTCGAACGCATTCTGGTATATATTTTTATCGACCAGGGTCGATCCGTGCAGAATTGTCACGAGAGAGATCAATGACTTTGGACTTCATATCAAGTTTAGAGAGCTCTGAAGTTGCGCTGTTTTCTGATGTCTGTTTTAATCCGTGGTATTGGAGACAGTTTGCCGTCGTTGATACGTATGGTAATGTCCAAGTTCAAGAGTTTCATGCAAAGTTAGGAGTTGTTGATACTCGGCGGTATTCATTGACAAATAATGAGAGGTTTGGAAAGTATACTTTGATGTGGGGCTCCACATTAAACGATTTATTGGTGTCGAGTAGTAAAGCTGTTTATTTGTTGAATCTCAAAACAGGATTCGATGCCTCTTCATTAATATACGTTCCAAGGATGACTACAACAATCGTTGAAATAATCAAAGTTCCCGACAAAATACATGAGATTTTGATTCTTACTACGCATGATCTGATTTGGATGGATCTGAGAAATTTCCCAAAAGAGTTGTTGGCTTGGAAACATTACCGGGACTCAGATTCAACTTTACGATGTTCGAGCTTTGCGACTGACGATGGCAGGTTTTATGTTCTTACTTTTCTACTAGCACCGATTTTAACAATACTAGATACTTTTGGACTACTTTATTCCTCTGAAAATCCTTTAATTACGTGTTTTCACTTTGGATATCGTGACGATTTACCATTTTCTGTTTCAGATCCGTACATTCTCGCTATCAACTCCGGACCGCGAATATTAGATTTCGTTCCAATACCAGTAAGACTCTCAGAGCAGTCTGATCTTGATATCGATATTGTCGAGACGAGATTTTTCACCGCATTTCAGTTAGCTTTGGATTACAGTTTTACGCAACGAATTTTTTGTACGGATACAATCAAATCTCTTGATTCAGTTGCTTTAGCTCTCTGGGTTGAGGCAGAAACCAACTCTGAGGGTCAATTGGAAGTTGAAACAAACGCGGGAGTTAGTATATTACCTCGACTTGTCAATCTGAATCCTCTTTACCAGAAGATTTTCCCTGAGCACGACGAGACACTGATGACGTTTGAAAATCTGGAGATCCACGACAAGATTCGAAGTCAGGTCTCACAGGCACTAAGTAAGTCAACATCAAAAACACAAAAGACAAAGAGTCTATATGAATTGGCTGAATGCCCTGGCATTGTCGATGATTTATCTGAGTTTTCTGGTTCCTTGCAGCTCATAAGCGATCAACTATATGATGCGGGATACGAAGTGATCAGTACAGATTTGGAGAATGTGCCATATATTGCTACACCTAGTTTGAATATTGCAAGTATATATGATCGACTGCTTACAATTTGGGTTCGTTCACTACCGCAATCATCAAAGGTCGTATACAGAGAAGACGAAAACGGGAATTTATATGAAGACGGAATAATTCGGCCTGTTCCCGCTAGAACTAGGCTTCGAAGAGAACAGATAGCGCGAAGTATCGCTCAAGAGTTTGCAATGGACTCAATAGTGATAGCTCCGAAAATAGAAGAGTCATCAAATGCAAAAAGATTGGATAAAAATAGTGCGGAATATGCATTGGGGGAGCTAAGAAAACTTGTGAATTTCAAAGATAGAACGAAAAAGAAGAGTAATTCTCATAAATTGGCATTGGAGTGGGATATTGGAACAGAAGATGATAATGATGATATGAACCTTGATGATTAATTATTGTATTATAATTTAATATAGTATTGTCGGTACTGCACTATAGAGTGCAGTGAATGCAAATAATAACTCAAATTCTAACGGCTAGGATGAGATTCTGCTTCATCCTTCAAGTATGTAATAGCTTTCTAAATAGACAGGAACATTAGACTCGAATTCGTCATTTCGAATTCCAACTTACAGCCAATGCTTCAGGACTGATTCCATTATCACACAGTCGCACACTTGTTTCAATCGTCTCTTTATCAATCCCTGAATGCAAAAGCAACGATATTTCATATAGTTTATGAATTAGTGTATCGTCGTTCATTGGGGAATCGTCGGTATCCATTGTATCTGTGATCGATCGATCTGGCATCGTGATTATAACAATATTACAAGGTAACTAGCATTTAAAAGGTTACCGGTGAAGCTTATGTATAAATCGCATGATGCAGAGTTGTGTTGGGGCGCTTATCGTGGAAGACTGCAGATATGGTTATTAATTAATATCCTCGAAGATATAAAAACGCGCTACTTTCGCGTGATCAGGTCTGGAAAACTCCCAACGCGGTCCACAGAACCAACTTCGGCTATCGTAGGATATAATGTCCCAGGCGTAAATGACTACAAAGTCTAGAATAATTCGAGAAATTGGTTATGCGTATAGTCCGGCATACACAAAACTCTGCGATTTATTACCTTCAAATCTAGGTCGTGCCTCAGTTGTCGAGGAACTAATTAGCGGATATGAGTTAAAACCGTTTATAGAGATAATCCCTCCCGCTTTTGCATCAAAAGATCAACTGATTGCATACCATGACAATAAGTTCATATCATATTTACTGGACGAAAATGTGGAAATAGACAGTGATGGTACTGATGAAGACGCATCTGAGAGCGATACCGGATCTGCTTCTGATAAGAGTAAATATACCGATCTAGCATACATTGAAGAGAGACTACAAAAGAAATATGGACTTGAATTCGACTGCCCTCTTTTTGAAGGTATAGACAAATACATTCAAGCTATAGCTGGAAGCACTATTGCTTGCGCCCGCTACCTCTCTCGAACCTCACCACCAAAAAGTTCTCAAGAAGCACATCAGCAGATCGCAATGAACTGCCATGGAGGTCGACATCATGCAAAGAAAGATAAAGCGCTGGGATTTTGCTATGTCAATGATATCGTTTTGGGTATTTTAGAGTTACGGAAAACGTTTGATAAAGTTTGTTATATTGATTTGGATTTACATCATGGTGACGGTGTGGAGAATGCTTTTGCGCATTCTAATAAAGTGTTGAATATATCGATCCATCGGTTTGATCGAGGTTTCTTCCCTGGTGTGTTAAGATCCAAGTTTTTCAGATTTTAGCTACTGACAATCAATAGGCTCAGGATCGATAAAAACAAACGGCAAAGGCAAAGGTGCGGGTTACACAATCAATGTCGGTCTGAAAGCCGGTCTATCCGATAAATCCCATCATCGAATTCTTAACGAACTCATTCACCCTGCTTACACAAAGTTTGATCCAGATGTAGTAGTCATACAATGCGGTGCAGATGGACTATCTAGAGATCCTACGAAAGAATGGAATCTCTCAATAAGAGGACTTGCTGGGTCGATTCTTACAATTATTAATTGGAGTACAAACCCTGTACTTTTGCTTGGCGGTGGTGGCTATAATCATGCAGACACTGCGCGATTATGGTGCTTGGTTCTCGGACTTTTGACTGTTGGTGAAGAAACTGTACAGAAATGGGATTTGATACCAGAAAATGTGACCTGTCTTGATCAGTTCTCCGACGATGGTTACATGTTCTATCCTGATGACTACGTAAGATCAATCCCAGATCACAATCTACAAGACAACTATCTTGACAGATTAATAGAATTTACTAAAACTAAATTAGATCTAATACATGATTAAACCAATTACTGTGATGACTCAGAGGAAAAAAAATCAATTATCAACGTCTTCATATAAACATACATACAACTATTCTACAAATACAAAGATCCAGCGGCAACCAAATCTCTTCTAATCTTCTCCATCGCAGTCTCCATCTTCTTCTCCAAATCCTCATTTCCGATAACTTTTGCAGCCATAACCAACTGTCTAATTAACTCTTCCAACCGCTTAAACATTCGAATCAAACTTCCTTCGTAAACATCAGTCATTTTACATATTTGCGCAAATGATCCGCCTTGTGCCCATGTGTAAACAACTTCCATTACTGTAGGTTTGAATTTATCAACGTAATCGTCTTCGGAAATTTCAAGTTTACTCTCCCTTGATACTTTAGCAATTCGTCGAGCGGTATCTTTTAATTCTCTAAATGGCTTTGCAAGTTCTGGGGGCATCTTTCCAGCTTCTTTACTCTTCTCTTCAAAGACAAAACAACACAATAAAGCAGCAATGGCCTCCGGAGTTAAATCATTAAATGCACTGTTGAAAATCATCTCGGTAAGCATTAATTCATCACCAGTGCTAATCTCGCATGCAACTCGTCCCTTGACTTCAATGATATCATCTTCACTAATGAATCCTAATCGTCGTAAAACACGCTTGCGGTACTTCAATTCATCTAATTGCATTATGGAATGAGCTTTAGTGATTTTCGCTTCAGTGGCGTGAATCGCTGTTTGTAAGTCGATCTTCGCTAGAAATTGCTTGTATAATTCGTCTAGCTCCGGGGTGTCGTAGAGTGGATTTGCTTTTAACTTAGCCTCAAGATTTTCGATTTTCTTAAAAAGTGTTAGTGACTATTAAGAAGCTTTCTCTTTAAAAACATACCTTTAACAAAGTAAGAAAAGCATCATCTTTAATTTTCATACTTTCAATTGGATCCAACTGAGTAATTCCATTAGGAAATCGTCGCTGAACCTCCTTAATTGACTTTTTGACATTTTCACGTTGTTGAGGAACTCTTAAATCTTGACCCAAGAATATCCGTAAGTTTGAAATCTCTTGCAAACATGACAAAGTGATAGGAACAACTTCAACTTTTGATTTCTCGTCTCCAACAGGAGGTCGAACACCATCTGGTAAATCAACAATTTTTGGCTTGATCTGAGGGGAGTCCTGTGCGATGATAAGAGCAACGTCGATAATGTATGATTCATGCGGTGTGTATGTAAAGTTCTTTTGATGTTTAGGTGGTGCACGCTTAGAGTAGGAGACAACAGCACCCCAACCAAAGTCCATGTTTTTGTATTTCACTTTGATGAGTCTACCGGCGGTCATGTAAGAAATTGCCAGTGATGGATGTGAAATGACGGTTCTATAATCTTCGCGATAACTATCCAGTTGTTGCTTAAGGTCATAGTATTCAGCAACATCTGCTTCCTGGTCAATTTCCATAGCGTTATATCGATCTCTTTCGTCGGCTAATTCTTTTTCTAGAATAGGAACCTGAGAGGTATTTTGAAACTGGAAAAAGCATCGTTCAAGCATATACTCTGGAGAAATACCCTCGACACGCATCAAGTTGAGAATCATATTGTAACTCAAGTGGAAAGCGGAATCAAGACGATCCGCCTGTCCTTTAACCATTCCTTTGGCAACTTCAGGCTGCATTTTCTCATCAATCATAAGAATGACAATACCACGATCATCAAGACCACGACGACCTGCACGACCTGACATTTGAATATATTCACCACCAGAGACCCATCTAAAGTTCTTGCCGTCCCATTTTCTGACATTAGTGAAAACGACAGTCTTTGCAGGCATGTTGAGACCAATCGAGAAAGTTTCCGTGGCGAAAAGAACTTTGATCAGACCTTCCTGGAAGAGAATTTCGATTACTTCTTTGAGAATTGGAAGTAGACCACTGTGATGGATACCGATACCACGTCTCAGTAACGGCAGAATATGCTTAATTTGAGGTAGTTCCTTATCTTCGTCAGACAGTTGACTGATCGCGTTTTGGAAAACCTTAGTGACCATATCCTTCTCAGCATCATCGTTGAAATCGAGTTTACTCATTTGCAATGCAAGAGCCTCACAATCACGTTTGCTGAAACTGAAGACGATAACAGGATTGTACTGCTTATTCATGATCATTTTCACAATTTTATAAATATCTGATGGTCCTTTCTGTTTCTTTTTTGCTTTGTCTTTTAAACGTCGCTCTGCTCTGCTCTTTGTCGAATTTTCTTCGCTTGCTTGGCCATTTTCAAGTTGGCCCATAGCTTTCTGAAAACTGTCTTCGCGGAAAACACTCTTTTCGTCAACTACCAAGTGAATACCGTCACCTCCGGCAGGGAATAGATAATGCTGCAAAGGAGTTGGACGGAAATCGGTATAAACGACGTGGCATGGTTGAACATGAATTTTGCAAATCCACTCGGCAAATTGCATAGCATTCGGAATTGTAGCGGAGAGGAATACATAACGGACCTTGTCTGGCAACAGAATAATTGTTTCTTCCCAGACGACACCACGCTCGAGATCACGCATATAATGAATTTCGTCAAACACAACCCAAGCAACTTCACGCATAACTTCTGATCCTCGATATAACATTGATCGTAAAATCTCAGTAGTCATGACAAGACAACTCGCAGTCTGATTGATTGTGACATCACCAGTCATGAGACCAACATCGCCAAATTCAGCTAGTAACTCACGATACTTTTGATTACTGAGTGCTTTGATTGGTGAGGTATAAATGACACGTTGCTTTGCTCGTAAACTTTGTGCGATAGCGTATTCTGCAACAACTGTTTTACCAGCACTAGTATGAGCTGAAACTAAGACAGACTCATTTCGCTGAATCGAAGCAATTGCATTGGCTTGAAATGGATCTAGAGTGAAAGGGTATGTACGAGCAGGATCTTTAGGAGGTTTGTGCTCAGATAAGGGTATATAGTTATAATTTGGTGGAAGAGCAACTTGATGTCGAACTTGGTGATTCAATTTTACTTTTCCGTCTTCTTCAACGGCAACAGTGGAAGTTCCTTGAAGACCAGAAGAAGCAGTGACTTCTCGAGAAGCCTCTTGCTCAAACTCATCAGTGACAACAGGCTCAGCAGACTGTACTTCTTCGGACTCAATCTTTAACTTCTTGCCGTCTTTTGATTCATCTTCACTAGGTGCTGATTCGCTGTCATGATTTCGTTTGGTGCCATTTTTCACTGCGTTATTCTTGTCTGATACCGTACTTATGGTCGGTAATCGCTTTATTGGCGCTGAAGGGGTCTCATCAAAAACATCGAAAAGATCATCCATTGTTCCTGAAAATGTAAGTACAAAGAGTTTATAGTATAGCAGACAACTAGTTATACATACCTCAAGCCACCTGGTCAATTATTACAAAATCTGTAAACCGATAACTTGTATACAACGGGACCAAATCGACACACCCAACGGAATTAACCAAGACTGGTTCTTTTTCAAAAAGCAAAAAAGCTCGTTGCAAATACTTGTTTTGGGTCAAAAGTTTTCTAGATGGGAGTTTTCAATTCCTCACGTGTAGTTTCACGTGACTTAACAAATTAAGGTTTTCTGCAAAGGGCGGCTTTCCGGATTTCTTCCCGTTCTTCGCTGCAAAGTACACCACATCTCCACTCTTTCCAAACAACTTCCCCGAGTCCCCATTCACGAAATGTACGCTTCTTCCGCCATCGCCCGCTCGTCTGTCCGCACCGCCATCCGTGGCGTTTCTGCCCGTGACCTCGTCTTCAAGCGTGGCTTCCAGTCGTCGCAGATCGCTAAGGCCGGTGGTCACCACTATCCCGAGGGTCCCTACCACAACCTTCCCTTCAAGGTCCACAACCGCCGTATTCCCTTCTTTATTCCCTTCTCCATTTTCTGCTGTATGTGTTTTGTCTCTGATTTGTCTTTTTTTTTTTGACTGATTGAGCTTCATCTGACTGGTCTTTAGTGGTTCCTTTCTTGACCCCCTTCGGCATGGCTGCTTGGGCTTTGTACGTATTTTTCTGTGTTTACTGAGGTGAAGGACAGTCGCTAACATAATTTTTTCTGGGCTTATAGCAGCAAGATGTAAATGTCGTATTATATTTTGTTCCATTAATCACATTGCATTTCGAAATATTGGGTTTTTTCACAGGAGGGGAAATACGGTCTATAATTTTATCTGCTCCATAGAACATACCTACGGTCAATGGCAACTTTTCTTGGAAAGTCAGGTCATTTGACATCTTAAATGGGTTTCTCGGAGTTAATTATAATATATGGATCTATTGACAAATAACTGCATGACCGTGTTTTGTAGCTGTAGATTTGCATTAATTGATTGCATATTTCTATTAAATCAGACCATAGAAAATTAGTTGCCCAATCAGAAACGAGTCATTGCTTGTTGTGCAGTTTACCTAACCATTTAGGGATTAATCGCCAAAACTATGAGTGCATGACTTTGACGCGAGTAAAATAAGCTTCTGTTATGCACTTTGCTTTAAGCTTATTTTCAAGTTCAAATGAAATGTAGAAAGTAAAGCGCTAATCAATGAGTTTTTCTGGAACTATTTATATAATACTTAAGTTCTTGATACTCAGAATTTATTTACTTTATTTTTTTGTTCAATTCAAAGTGTGAATATATATTGAAAAAAAACAAAGAAGCCTTCGATATTACTCACCCCCTCTAGTTTTACGAAAGAAGCAACCAGGAAGTCAAAATTAAGAACGACAACTTTCTAGTTCCAATTCATTTAAAATTAAAGATTCTTTCTTGTTTGGTTTTAATAAAAGGATTTAATAAAACACAGCTTTTTGTATTAGTTGCAAAAACACTAAATATGTAGGATCTACTTTGCAAAGTACACCAATCAATACCAATATCTGTAAAGCGTATGAACATGAGTCGAAGAAAACCAAAAAAACCTGGTTAAACTACGGGTCCCAAAATGGATGAAAAACAATATAAAACATTTTTTGTTAACAGGTTTCACTACATGTTTTACCTCATACAGAACAATACTTCACAGAATTCACCAATACCACATAGCGACTTCTAAAGAAAAAATTATTAAATTAATACGCACCATCGTACACAAGCACTATAACTGTACACAATAAGCTATTCATAATCGAGACAAATAAAGTACAAAGAAATACAAAATACAAAGTATCGCAAATACAGTTCTCATAGCTTGATAAGTAGTTTACATAACTCTCACATTAAACACTGACTTCAACAAATCACAAGTAAAAACATATATATATATGTAAGCAAAAACTCCTAGACTCACTTTATCCTGACACAATCAAGTAAAAAAGAGTACTTTATAATGTTGACAAAGGCAACAACGTATATATAAAGTGAAAATAAAACAAGCCCAGAAAAAATTCGAATAAAAAAAAGCGACACCACACGGATAATGAAAAAAAGTGCAGTTCTTCAAAGCAAACTCGTTGAAACACCATTCCATACCATTAAAGAATCGAATTCCCTTCACCAGAAAAAGGGAAAAAAATAACTCCTATCCGTATCCTCAAACCCAGAAAGACTCCTATTAAGTCGCGAAATTGGTTGTAGAAAAGCAAACCAGTAAAAAAATATTAACCCTCAACACCCATAAACCCCAGCACCATATCATAACTCAATATACAAGCCAACAAGTTGATCTCATAGCGATTTATTTCAAGGAATTAAAGATCCACCAACTTCCATGGGACCTCCAAAGCTATTACTCCTGGAACCTTCAGCCGCAGCGGCAGCAGCAGCAGTTACGGCTGATGCAGTAGCAGTAGCACTTGCAGCCAGTGAAGTAGAAGTTTGCAAGATTGGAGAAGAACCGGGCTGATCAAAGTTCAACTTTCTTCTTGAAGGAGTTATAATTGGAGTTCTCGCATGCCAAGGAATCTGAGCTGGAGAGGGTGTGAAGATATTGACATAGTCTGAGAAATTGAAACCCTGAGATGGTGTTTGAGGACCAATTCCATTTTGAGGTGTACCGAATGGAATAGGACGAGCTTGTGATGGCGGAGTAGATGGGATAGAGTGCTGTGAGTGGTGAGAAGCGGATCTGTTCGAAAAAGTGAATCGCTGAGCAGGAGAAGGTGAAGTTGCCAAATACATTAGTAAATCAGCGCCTTCTTCTCCGCCTCTTGAATACTTCTCACTTGGTACCGTGAATTTTCTGGGAGGTGTTCGAGGAGGACTCTGACGACGATCTCGGGATTGATCATGTTTTGGCTGAGATTTTGACTGAGTTTGTTCTTTCTGAGCACTTTGAGTCTGTGGATTTTGATTCTCATAGGTACCTTTTGCGCTCATGTTGGAAATGGTAGAAGCCGTAGAAGCCACACTGCTTTGAGATCTTTTGTGCTGTTTTGCGGAAGGAGGCCGTCCTCTTGGTTTCTTGATTGGACTACCGTTAGCTAGTCTTTGAAGAGGAGGTTGATGTGAGGAATACTGCAAAGGCGAATGCTGTTGTGGCTTGTTGTCGTACTGCTGATATCTTGATCCTTGACCAGCACCTGGGTATACAGGAGAAGATTGGTTAAGTCGAATTGGAGGAAGATAGGTCGGGCTACTAGCTAAAAAGACATCGTCTTCATCTCGATTTGCGCCAGATCTCCAAGCAGTAAAAGTTGATGAAGCTAGTTTTTGGTCGTCAGAATGAGCACGAGAGTGCTTATGTTCAGAAACAGAACCATAAGGATGAGCAGTTGTTGAATGTGAGGCGTGATTACCACGTCTTGAACTAGATTTGTTTTGGCGTGGTAAAGTAGGCTGTTGCTTTGGCGGCGGAAGATACGGCACAGGGTGATGAGCTTTAATTGGTGAAGAAAACGATGAAGGTACAAGAGACTGAGCTGATGTGATGCCTCCAGTACTACTTGAGCTTGATACAGAAGAAACAGCCGAACCTGGAGGCTGAGGAAAGATAGATGAGGAAGACAGCAGCGAGCCATGTTCGGAGGCCGAGCGTGAACGACGCCTTGCTTCCGCTTCTTCAGCAATGCGAGGTTCAATGGCGTCGAGATTGAGATTTTCCCAGCCACGTTTCGTTTTATAAGACGCAAGAGCAAGTCTGTTTTGAAGTTGTCGGGTAATCTGTAGTAGATAATGTGTTAGACTTGATAAGCAGAAGGGCGGTAAAAGACGCTTGGTCGTCCTTTACAAGGTAAAAAGGACAACGAAACGCAGTACGTACTTTTGCAATTTTAGCACGCTGAAGAACAACTTTTTCTATGGCCTCGACACGTTTGCTGTCCATCCAGGACGAGGTTGGCGCGTAGGAGGCCATCGCACAGGGATTAGAGGCAGAAGGAAGAGCTGGAAGAGGATGACGACAGAACGAGAGACGACAGAAAGATTTCGATGAAACACGAAAGAACCAGTCCGAACAAGAGCTGAAAACCTGCACGAAAAGACTTCAAATCCGCCAAAGTTGTTGTCGAATGCTGTATTGAAATTGCAGAGTTGCGGCGAAATGTGATGGCCGCCGGAGGTTGCTGGCGGGAAAAAGAGACAACACGAACCAAGGAAGGGGGCTTGCGGTAGTTCTGGTGCCGTTCGCGCGGAAGTGCGCCACGATGCGCGCGCTGAAGACAGCACCTAAACACGCACCCAGAAAAAGAGCAAAGGTTGCCGATGAGGCCGCGGTTGGTCACAGACTGGATTAGGAAACCTGATTAGTTTTTGAGTTGTTTTGTTTTTTTATTCCTGTGTGATGAGGTAGTTTTGCTCCAGTAAACGGGACTGAGAAGTTACGGATGTCGCGTAAGAACACGCGTCGTGCATCCTCTTCTTTCCAGTTATTCTTGATTATTTTCTCTCTTACTGTCTGGTTTCGTTAATTCTACAATATCTGGTTTTGTAAACAGTCTGATACCAACGAACTTATGAGGCTTGTCTTGCTGCATCTACGTGCAATGAGCATCTCGCTCCGAACCACTACCGGCGCCACGTTTCCCATCACCACTCTTCCCTTCACTCTTCATCCCTTCTTTCATGCATCTAAAATCCGCTCAACTAATTAAACCTTCACTTAAATCTCTCTTCTTTTAGCTATTTAAAAAAACAGCCCATATCATACGAGCTGAGCTTCGTTGCAGTCTCTTCCGAAAACAAATGACAACGAATTAACGCGCCCTACGCGACGCGTCAAGCATTCGCGCGTTCAAATCCAAAATAAGACCAAGGAGCAGTCAATAAAAAAACTTTAAACCGAATTCGGAGAAGCACGCGCGCGACCGCGTTTTTTTGAATTTTTTTCTTTGCTTTTTTGCCTTTCCAGCTTTTACAGTCGCTTACTGCTATTTTGCTTGTTTTTATTTTTGTTATTTTTTTGATGTTGCTATTTTTTGCGTGTCACTCTACATAGCAAATCATGTCAGAATAGTAAAATAATGCTGCAATCATAATTCGGCTCAGACAAATAAAGTCGTCTCTCAGCAGCCTAAGACTGAACGCGTCGCCTTCCATTTTAGTCGACGAGTAACTCTAATGTAACAATTACCCTGCTTTGCATTAACGTCCTCGCGCGGCGTGGACGCGTAGCTGACGCGTTCTATATCACGGTTTGCGGTTTTGTCTGATTGCGTAGAGTTGAAGCTGAATAGTTCTGTTCTAACGTATAAAAGCTAGTCTAATGATTGAAGAGGATGTGTATTGCAATGTAGTCAAAATTATGCAACCCATTCTCAATCCCCCCTGGCTTCCGTCTGTAACCAAGTTCAGTACCACCCATCTCATCACCCAGTAAATTCCATCAAACTTCGTGGTAAATGAAACTTTCCGACAGAGCTAAAATACTTGCTTCTGCTGATCGTTTTAATCTCATTGCCTTTTTGTAAAATTTGTTGGCTTTCCCTTAAGGGATAATGTTACAGTTTTTCCGGTGCTAACCCTATTTCCGGATAAAAACAATAACATCAATTTCCATTGAAGAGATCGAGCTCTTTGATAATCAATTTGCATTTCCATAAAATCTATGATCTCAGTTGGAAACTGATCTCACAAGATGGTAAAGCGGGTTTCTCTAGGACGACCACGAATATATCCTTTCCATTTCCATGGTGCCTCTTGACATTTTACTCATCAGACAGTTAGTAAACTAGCCAAAATACCCATTACATTATGCAATACCAAATACTGGAAACAAAACAAGTAAAAAACATATAATTATCCTAAACCCAATTGTCTCCGCTTCCATTTGCAACCTACATAAATCAAACATAAACCAAAACCCTGCTATTTTCCCTAAAACACCGAATCACAGCAAACGCAAGACACCTCCGGTTCAAATCTCCCATTCAATCCTCTATTTATCGTATGCTGATAAACACCAAATGGACCCTGTAAATGCACGAATTTCTCAGGCGGTGCGTTTTTGACGATTAAATTCGAATCTGAATCATATTCTATAACGTCCTGAGAGTTAAAAGATGTTACCAAAACTCGCAGTTTTGATAATCTGTTGATCGATTGAGATAACGTTGTCACTGAGATTGCCGTATTTTTCACATTGAGATATTCAAGATCGTTGAAGTTATCACTAATGAAGAATAACGCGTTATCGTCAAAACTTGAATTATAGCTAACATCAAGTTTTCTCAAGTTGCAGTACATCGAATGCACACTTTTCAAAAAAGAATTGTCAAAAGTAACATTTGCACAATCAGAGATAAACAAATTTTTTAAACTTGGTGTGGATTGAAGTATTTTCAATAAACTACTATTCGATTCAATTCTTTGATGCCTAGAAATTTCCAATTGAATTAATTCAGGATATGAAGTATCTGAATAAATCATTGAATCAGAGATATTCAAATATCGTAATCCTGTAGGAAATTTTAAGCCAAAATCAGAATTAACCGTAGAACTTGAAAGATCGGCGTATAAAAGTTCACTCAGCTCAGATATATCAAACTGGGAATCCGAGTCATTTCGTATTTGACAGTTTTTCAACGTTAGGAGCTGTAAATTCGGCATCTGTGATAACATTTCCGAAAGCAAAGACTGAGAAATAATGTACTTTTCAGAACTATTTTGAGGCTTTTCGTTTATTACAAAAGCTTCCAACTCTGGAAAAATTATTGAATCTGCTGTCGGCACATTTAATTCCATGCTGTCGTCAGTCACAACTTGTGAAGAATCAGAAAAGAAACTTAAATAACACAAAACTCGTAAACTTTTCTTATTCTTCTTTAAAAGAGTAAACAATTTCTTTAAACATGTTACTGGTAAATGTAAAGTCGCAACACGGCCAATTAAATCCCAAGCATCATGACAATACCTATTCTGATCACACTCCCAAATCGAAGGCTGCCAGGTATTCAATTTCAATTCAATTCTACCAATTTTCGACACGTAAAACGAGATAAATGTCTCTCGTCCCACTAAACTCTCTAAAACTACTTTCCAAGGCTCCATCCATTCAGACATCATTTTATTCTTCTTGACTGCATCGTATCGTTCTAAAAATCGCGGCAACGAAATATACCGCTCAAGCATATCCTGTGCCTGAAATCCAGGATCTGGGTACGAGTCAACCAAACAATATGAAGACTCGTCTACTGGCTGGTCATTGTCTTTGCTAGACGTGTATCGGCGACGAGGTTGAGGAAGAATTGCAGTTGACAGTGGGTTTAGCATACTAATTCTGATCATTCCCGGAGCAGTTTGCGATGCCTTTCGAATTTTCTTTTTAGCGGATTCGGAAAACAAATCATTGTTGTTATCAGGTTGGCGACGAAAAGTGTTTGCCGATTCGAAGTATTTCCATGTTGAAGGGTTCTCATCTACAACTGAGAACCATGCTTTGGATACAGCTTGCAGACGAAGTAGGTTATTATACGGTAAGTACGAGCATATCAGAAATAAAATCTCATTAGGTAGAACTTCAACCGGATCTCGACGCATTAATACTCAGATACTAATTTGAGTGTCTCTTTAACTCCAATCACCCAGATTGAAAAAAAGTGGGATCATTGGCGATTGACTTATCTTTGCCAACAGGATGCATGACCACCTTGAGGGATGGTGTCGTCATTTGGGAGTCTTACCGATAAGAAATACAAACCCCAAGAAACGCTGACAATCAACTCTCCACTCAAGTCCAGAGCGTAATTCTACAACAAAGGGAATCTTCACAAAAGAAACCAGAACCATTCAATTGCAAAAGACAAGCATAATAAAATGGCTCAACCGTCAGCATCGTCGTATTACTCTTTATTAAGTCAAACGTCACAGAGTCAAGGACCGCCGCCATTACCTCCGCATCCGGGTACACCACATCAAAGTGCCGCGAACGTGCAGTGGCCAGGTGCGCACTCGTCGCCGATATCGCTTTCTCGACAAGGTCCTGTAGCACAGCAGAATCAGAATCAGAATCAGGCGCAGTTACGACCGCAGTATTATGATAGTGCACCAGAGTATTCGAGATCAGCTTTGTCTGGCTTTTCACAACAACAGCAGCAGCAGCAGCAACGGGTGCCATTACCGCAGCAACTCACAATGCCTTCGCCAGCTCCACAGCGGCAGCCACAGGCTAATCTGGAAGTCAATGATACCAATTTATTCATCCCTGATTCATTAAAAGATAAATCAAGAGCCGAGCTCGCCGAATTACTTCAAAACGAGCAATTACTCACTGCATATTTCGAAGCTGAACATCCGGTGTCTGTGCAACATGTACAAACAATAGACCAACTAGCCGAAAAGATCTCAACAGTCGGAAAACGCATAACAGATAAAGAACAAAGCATAGCGCAAACGCGAGAAAAGACATCAACCGAACTACGAGAAGCGCAAAAACTCGACGACGTATGGCACGCTACAGAAAAGGAAATGCAAAAGGCATTGCAACCGTATTCGGCAGGTGTTTTGAAAGCGAAACTGAACGCGGCGACGGCTGAAGCGGAACAAGTTTCCGAAGCGTTGGCGAGCTCGTTTTTGGATATGAGGGGTCATGGAACGGGTGTGGATATTGCGCAGTTTGTGAGGGAGTATAGACAGGTTCGAAGGATTTTTCATTTGCGGAAAGAAAAGTTGGAGAGATGGAAGGAGGAGAGAGTTGGTGGTGTTTTGAGAAATTGAGGTTCTCATAGTATGGTTAATTGTTTGTTGTGTATGTGTTTTTTCAACTTTCCATCATATGGTTGATTGTTTTCTGTAGTAGGTGTGGTATTTGGTTGCGTGTTCATAATGTTTAGCTTGAGTTTTGGTTATGCAGTTGATTGTATAGTTTTGATTGTTTAATAGTTCTTTTAAGTGCATACATTGTGTTGAGAGTGAGGCATACAAGTAGTTTACTAAATATTTTGGCTAATGCATTACATTTGATGGCTAGCATATCAATATTTGAAATTTCTTGGTAATAATATTGAGGTTGAAGTTAATCTGAAACTGTATGAAAAGTGAAGTGTAGTTTGATGTTGGGCGAATGCTTAAATTACTGTTGGTCTTTTTTGTAAAGCCTGAGGTCTGTACAATTGACAGAGTGTGATCTGTCCTAGATTATCTTGCTTGTCACCAAAAAAAAAATCAGTACAAATAAGCATTGCTTAAAGCAGTCAGTCAATTGATGAGAAACTATTTTCAAAATTAAGAGTTGAAAAGCACAGAGTTAGGTATGAGTCTATGATATACTTGGTGAAGTTTCAGCAAATGGATAAAAGCATATTTGATTGATCTGGCATCTTCGTCTGATGGTGTCTGTGCGCATATGGCAAAAGAGATAGTTATTGCGGGTTAGGTCTTTACATTTCAAAAGTCCACAGCAGTTTACATTAAGCAGCAATGAAGTATATTCCTGATTATTAAATCAATTTGAAGTATTTGCTGGCTGAATATAGTACTGTAAATTGATTACAATTAGAAACTTGACAAATGCGACTGTAAAGGCGGCGGGGACGATGGATAAAAACGGGGTAGACAACGGATACACGGACGTGCGTAAAACTGTAGCATAAATTCCGGTTGATCTGTTTCAGTCAATACCCGTATGATTCCATTGTAAATAGAGGTTTACTTAAGCATGTATATAAAGCTTCTGTTCAGAAAACGGACATTATTATTGTTTGATCGTTTGTTTGAGATGAAGACGAAGAGTGGTGAGTAGAGGAGAAAAGGGTGGGGAATTGTGAAATAGCTGTCACGTTGAGCATAGACGAAGTATAACAATAACTCGAGAGTATAGCAATAATGATCACAATTGATTGCTGTTTATAGAACATTGGTTATTTTCGAAATCGAGGCAGGATCAAAGACAAGAGAGAATACCCGGAATCGTGTCAATATACTCACAAGAACCCACGATCAACAGAAATCAGCAAAATCCACAACACAAGAAGTTACAGAATAAGTCAATTAAGTGGATCAACAGAGATTTAAGCTAAACTACAAAGGTTGTGAGCAATAGGAATTCAGCCGCCGTTTTGGATGAATTGGAACAAGTAGGATTTTGGCAGGAAGTGCCCGTCAAGGTTTTCTTGGGATGAGCCGCACGCAGAGAGAGGCTACGTCATGGCGGTCTGTGGATCTGTTGGATGGGTTTTGAGATGGGTAAAAGCGATGACGTGGAGATATTTACAGATTGACGTAGATGCGCATGAACAACATTGTGCAATTGAGATGCGTTGATGGTAATTGACGATAGTTTTGAAAGACAAGAAAGGGAAGATAGGCGGGCGACTGTGATTTACAGATGCGAAGCCGAGAGAACGGATATTCAGCGTCACGTCTTGATCCAGTTCGTAAATATTAGCCCAATTACGATTTGAATCAAGTGCAACTTTGTTGAAATGCTCGTCAAGCCTAAACCAGCATATTAACAACAAAGTGGAGCAAAGGACTCGCTTTGGGCGCACGGAATTACAAGAGTTACGCATCGAAGTAAGCCGCGAGCCGTAAGCGCGCTAAATAGCCGACCCGCGCGGCGATCCTGGATAAACTCGGAGCAGCGCCGCAGAGTATTTCTTCAGCGGGGCGGAACCTTGATTTTCTGGCCCGTGAATAAATAAATGTCGCTGTTCCGCCCGGCTCTTGCCCGCTGTTTCCCAACGCTTCTGTCTTCGTCTGCAAGGTTCCTCAGCACAATGGTCACTCCCACAGTCACGCTCTCGTCCACCGGCCGCAAGATGCCGCTCGTCGGCTTCGGCATCTGGAAGGTTCCCCAGGAAACCTGCGCCGAGACCGTTTACAACGCCATCAAGGCCGGATACCGTCTCATCGACGGCGCCCAGGACTACGGCAACGAGAAGGAAGCCGGCGAAGGTGTCCGCAAGGCCATTGCCGACGGCCTCGTCACGCGCGAAGAGCTCTTCATCACCTCCAAGCTCTGGAACACTTTCCACTCCAAGGAGCACGTGCTCGAGATGACCAAGAAGTCGCTCGCCGACTGGGGCCTTGACTACTTTGATCTCTGGCTCATCCACTTCCCCATCGCGCAGAAATACGTCGACCCGGCCGTGCGATACCCGCCTAACTTGCTCTACGACGTCGACGCCGGCACAATGGAGTTCGAGGACGTTCCCATCGCCGAGACCTGGGCTGAGTTCGAGAAGGCCGTTGAGCTCGGCTACGCAAAGAACATTGGTGTCTCCAACTTTGCCGGTGCTCTTCTCATCGACCTCTGCCGCTACGCAAAGATCCCTCCTGCTGTTCTCCAGATCGAACACCACCCTTACCTCACCCAGCCCCAGATGATTGCCCTCGCAAAGCAGAAGGGCATCGCCATCACCGGTTACTCCTCTTTCGGACCCCAGTCCTTCCTCGAGATGGGCCACAACGCAGCTCTCAAGACTCCTCTCTTGATGGAACACGACCTTATCAAGGGAATCGCCGCTTCTCACAGCAAGACACCCGCCCAGGTCATTCTCAGATGGGCCACCCAGCGAGGCGTCGCTGTCATTCCAAAGTCAAACAACCCTACTAGACTTGCAGAGAACTTGAACCACACTGACTTTGACCTTACCGAGTCGGAGATTGAGTCGATCTCAAACTTGAATATCGGTCTTAGATTTAATGACCCTGCTGACTGGCCTGGTCAGATTTACATCTTTGCTTAATTGTATTATAAATAAAGTACCCTATATCATCCATATTTAAGGACCGTTATCAACCATCCAGTAGAAGTTTTTGATGTCTCGGTAAAAGAAGCTTATCCCTGTACCACAATCAATGGACTCTGATTTTCAGGGCTTTGATCAATTTACCCTGCACAAAACTATTTGAAGCTTATGCATTGTACTAACTCAGACTTACGACTACTTAACAACTTTGAATCATGATATCAAAACACACGAATTAACTATCCACCTATATACATTTATCGTGTCCGAATAACACCCGCAGCAATCAACAACTCAATCTTCCGCTTAATCTCTGGATTCTTCATATGGTTGTTCAACGCCATCGGATTATCCTTCGCCTGTCCCAAAATAGACTGCATAACTGGGTCTGACAAAATTGATGTGACTTCAGGATCCTTGCTAATTCGCTCCATAGCTTGCTCTTCGGTCTCGTTGTCTTGTCTTTGGAATCGCTGGCTGTATGCTTTTTGTTTCAATGCCTCAATCTCTCCGTAACTCTTGCCCTCACTATCCTTCTCGGTGGCTTCCTTCAATGTCTCCAAGCATCCAACGTAATCGCGCATAGCAAACTGTGCGTTGGCCTTGCGGACATATGCACGAACAAAGTTGGGATCTTTCGCAATAGCGAGGTCGCAGTCTTTGACAGCTTCAGGGAATGACAGTAACTTGGCATATGCAGCAGCTCGGTTAGAGTATCCTCTAGCGTCCTCCGGAGCTCGCTTGATCATCTCTGTGTAAGCCTTGACGGCACCGGGCCAGTCTGCCGCTTTGAAGCAAGCGTTTCCTTCCTCTCTTGCGGCCTCAGCCTTCTCTGGATCAATATAAGCCTCGATATCCTTCTGCTTCTTCTCTTTCTCAACAGCACGCAATTTGTTCAAAACATCTGGTGTACGGTGCTCAGTAAGTGATCGGTTGTAATACTCAATCGACTTCTCCAAGTCACCAAGTTTATGGTATGCAGTACCAATACGGCCAAATGACTTAGCAATCACCTTGTAATCTGTGCGCATCTCACGTCCTTCTTCAATCGCCTTCTCACAAGTCTTGATACATCCCTCAAGATCACCCTTCTCAAACTCGGCAGCGGCAAGATTGTTCAAGTAGGTGACATCCTTGTTGAGCTCCCATGCCTTCTGGTAGTGAGCAATCGCGTCGTCAAACTTGCGAGATTTGTACGCGGTGTTTCCAAGCGCCTTCTCAGCATCAGCTTCCTTCTTGGCCTTCACCGACTCGTCCTCTTCTGGTTCCGGTTCCGGTTCCGGCTCGGGCTCAGGTGCCCTCTTTGGCTCTTCTCTGGGTACTTCAGGTTGTGGAGCATCAGGCATAGGCATATCACCAGGCATTGACATGTTCAATCCAAGCAAGACAGAAATAACCTGCATCATTCGGGGATCGCTAATCATCTCCTGGTTCATAGCCTGAGGGTTCTTCTGAATTCTCTTCAACTTCTCCACAAATCCGACATCAGCGAGGAATGGACTGGTCTTGGGATCTCCCGCAAGCTTGGCCCACATTGTGCTATCGTCGAAAATCTGGCCGAGGCCCATGTCCGGAGTTGTTCCATCAGCAGCAGCCTCGGCAGCGATCGCATCGTCAACTGCTTTCAGACCAGATTTAGCCTGAGCATTAGCAGGGTCGATTTCAAGCGCTGCCTCGTAAGCATCGCGTGCAGCAACTAAGTCACCTTGTCCGTGTAACGCAGTCGCTTTTCTGGTATAGCCTTTAGCCCAAGTTGGGGAAATCTTAATGCACTCCTCCGCATCTTTCAAAGCCGAATCGAAGTCTTTCTTAGCAGCATAAGATCCGGATCTGTTTGAATAGAGAATGTGATTTGGAGCTGGTGATGCTTCAATGGCAGATGTGAACGCCTTAATGGCGGAATCGTAGTCTTTGGCAGCAAAGAAGGCATTGCCCTGCGCTTTGAACTGTAGGTACTGTTAGAATATGATCATTACGATTCAGCAGAATCTTTAAGTACGTACTTGATCAGCCTCGGTCGACATATTTCAAATCACACTTAAGCGTAGCTAGCACTTGCTATGATATTACGGTTAGTGAACAAAACAAACTCTGGGTCGGTTGTGATGCGGTCGAAATTTGGGCTGGAGACCAAGTTTATGGCTTCTCTCCACGAAATGTTCCAGAAGATGCCGGCGCTTCTAACTTTAAGCCGGGTAAAAAATAAACCTCTGCGGCTCAAATCTAATTAAAGGCCGGGTAAACTCATCGCGTCAAATACGATAGAGGCGGTAAAAAGGCCGCGCAGCATTTTAAAAGAGAACCGCGTAATGACGGACCCACGGTAATTGCTATACTAATATATGTTTAGTTTATGGTTTTGCTAATTGTAAAGTAGACTTGACTCGGTGTATATCCCGTGGGGTTACACAGTCCCAGAGTTTCCGTCACTATCATGGCCGACAACCTCTCGAATGGACACCAAATACTATCTATATTACCGAGTTGATATTTGGCGATTTACTTTATTATGGACTATAATAGTGTATGAGGTGGTGCATTTTGTTGCTGGAGTATGGGCTGCGCTCATGCACAGACGGATAAAGTCGTTTTTCATTTTGGGCGTATATATGATTTTGGGAGGTATTGGAGCGATTATAAGCGGAAGTATTATTGGTGCTATGTATGTTGCATTGTCGGATTTAAAGGTTTTGTTATACTAACATTTGTTACTAGTCTTGGATTGATCTACAGTGCCGGTTCATTCGCGATGTCGACATGGATTCCGTTCGTGTGGGCTGTAATTCAAATGTTGACGTTGATCATGACGTCGTACTCAACTACAGCTATTGTTATGTGAATTTGGTGAATGCATTTTTGTTCCAATGGGATTTTGAGTTTGAAAACAGAATTATATTTAGGAAAAGAACGGTATGACAAACAGAAATGAGATATTTTTTGCATTTTTTTGGGAGTTTTGATGGCGTTGTGACGGGTTAATTGGGATAAAGTGTTGAATGGAACTGGTCATTGATGGGATTGGATTTAGATAGAAGAGTGTGTGTGTATTTAGCATTTATGGTTACCATTGGGATCAAATGAATCAATATTAGCTGAAAAACATGTGCCGAAATGATGATATATTAATATCCTGTGCAACAAAAATAATGAACAGACAGCTGTCATACTATTGCACAAAGAATGATTTGCTTTGAAACTACAGCGGCTTATTACTTTGACTGCAAAAGTACAAGATTGCCTTATACTCACTTACAAATTTATAATCAAGCAGGGCTTATCAGCATTCGAGTGGCATCTCAAATAAGGTACTGGACTTGAATTTAAAATGCGTAAATTGTAAGCAAAAGTAAAGTGAATATACCAAAAGAATCGAAAAAACTGGCGGTTATTTGAAATCAATCTATCAGGGCACCAACAAAGCGTGACTCCGTTGTCTGAGATTAGGCGAGAGAGTCGCTAGGCAAATCTCGAGGAAGACCGGGATATAAACACGTGCATTAAAGTGATGCTCTACATCAAAAAGACCAGCCTCAAATAGAGGCACAGACTACAACGTCGTTTTGAATATGATTAATAACAGCGACTAGTTTATTCATTGGACATTGGTAATGCAGCAGTAGTCTTCCTTCTGCAGCCGACTACTGCGCGAGCTTAGTATTGTTCGTACCGACAACGCCTTCAACGACGCCAAGAGCCGGACAAAGAAAAAGGGTTAAAAGTCTGTGTTGTGATTCTGGTACCACAAAAGCATTGCACAAAGAATGCGTGCAGTGACCACTAACTTGGGTAGAATAGTCCCTTTCAGTTTTATCATAGTGCACGCTGCTATGGAACTACAATCAAGAATTTTCAGAATAATCTATAAAAAGTAATAGTATTGCGTTGTTGATAATCGAAAACTCAAGCTGTTTTAGTCGCTGTGTTCGTTTCGAAAGCAGTTGTGGTGAAGACTACTGCTGCTTATGTGCCACTGTCTCGCTACGAGAAAGCACCGCTGCTCAGACACACTAACACGCACGCTAAACTGCTTGACGTTGCAGAGGTTGCAGAGGTTGCACGCGTCAACACGGCCTATAACTACAGCTCAGCATTGCAAATAGCCCCCAATCATTGCTCAACACTCTTATCTGTTCTTTTTTAAACGCGTTGCGCGTTGTTTGTTAAGGGCAAGGGCATTCTGCATTAGGTTCAGCGAACCCGAGTCCGAACTGCGAGTCGCGAAAGTAGGATTAAGGTTGGGAATTAAGGTTGGCGTCACCGGGCTTTCGTTTTTGGGTTTCGCCCTTTCTGCCATCTCGCTCGAGCCCTTCTGCTTCCTCCAAGCCCTCTTCTCCTTATCCTCCTCTCCACTCTCCTTCTTCCTCCTCCTCTTCTTCACAGAAAACACCTCTTCTTAGCCAGGCTACTTCATCGGTCATGGCGGGTGTTCTCGCGCATGGACTCGCTTCCATCGCTCGTGTGGCCTCGAAGCATCCTATTCATGTCATTGTCTTCATAGGCGTGCTAGCCTCGACCGCCTATCTCTCCATCCTCAACATCTCCGTCCCAACCTCGGAGTCGCTTCTTCTTCCTTCTCACTTGTACCGGCCGTCTGAGAATGCCGAATGGAAGCAGGTTGATGACCCCCAGGCCTACACCTCTGCCCAGCACTACGCCTTGCTCCAGCTTCGCTTCCAGACCAACGCGCTGGACGAGGTCCCCCTTCCTTTCGTCAATTCCTCTGTACCTTCCATTTCTTCCAACGGTCGTGATGTTCTGCTTCCTTTTGAGTCTCTCCGCGAATGGAGCGATGAGTTTCGTGACCTCGTTCCTCATTATGAGCCTGTCAAGGGTAAAAAGACTGAAACCTCTTCGTGGGTTTGGCATTTATCTAGCTCAAGACGCGGGTTCGTCTGGATTGAATGGTTTAAGTTTAGCTACTCGCGTTTTGTTCAGCAATTCAAGGTCAGTTATCAATATTTGTTTGCATTCGAATTGTTTCAATTGTTTCTCTTTTCCGCTGCAAGCTCGTCCTACGTGAGTGGTAGCTAACATATCTTTTAGAATGCCGAGACATTTGATGTTGCTATCATGGGCCTCGCTTATGTAGCAATGCATCTCACTTTCGTGTCTCTCTTTTTGTCTATGCGGAAAATTGGTTCTCATGCCTGGCTCTCTGTCACCGTTCTCATGTCTTCCTCTTTCGCGTTCCTCTTTGCTCTCGTGACTACTTCCCACATGGGTGTGCCCATCAACATGGTCCTTCTCTCTGAAGGTTTGCCATTTTTAGTCGTTACCGTGGGCTTTGAGGGTTACATTACTTTAGCTCGAGCTACCTTGAACAGTCCAAAGGTTGCAACTCATAGTAACGTCTCTCGTGCTATTCAAGAGGTCGGACCTAAAATCTCCCTTGGCTATATTATGGAGCTTCTGGTGTTTATTGCCGGTGCCAGCTCTGGTATTGGTGGTTTGAGTCAGTTCTGCTTTTTGGCAGTCTGGATTCTTGTCTACGACTATTTGATGCTTTTCACCTTCTATGTTGCGATCATCAGTATTAAGTTGGAGTTTAATCGTATCAAGCGCCAGGTTTCTATCCGTAAGGCTCTTGAAGAAGATGGCGTTGCTCATCAAGCCGCCGAGAGCTTTGCTGAAAGCGTCGATGAAAGCGAGAATAGCTTTCCTGACAATGGCGAAACCGTCATTTTCGGAAAGACCTTCAAAGACTCCTCTATCTCAAGATTCAAGACTTTGATGGTCATGGCTTTTGCTGTCGTCAACTTGTTCAATTTGACTACTGCTCCTTTTAGAGAACACAAGAATGCTACCGCACTTGTTGATCCCTTTTCTATCTTGCCAAGCTTGTCTAAACTTGCTGCAAAGCAAACGTATCCTCTTGGGGCCGTTGTTGTTACTGTTATGCCTCCAATGGACTATTATCTTTTGCCCAAGTCAACCGAATTCGAAAATGCTGTCAACTCATTTTTCGAATCTTGGTCTCGAACCATTGGTGACCCTGTGCTCAGCAAATGGGCTGCTATTGTTATTACTATTTCCGTCGGTTTGAATATGTATCTTTTCCAGGCAAGCCAGTACAGTGCTGGTCCTCAGATCAAGATTGTTGAGAAAATCGTCGAAGTTCCTAGCAAAAACGTTCTGAGCGTTTCAGGGTCCTCGACCACTGTTTCAACTACTGATAACTCGAGTGCTCCAGAGACCGACTCTGATAAAGATTCTGATGATGGATTGGTAGAGATTAATGTCAAACCGAAACTTCGCCTCCTGCCTGTTGATGAAGCTCTCGCGGTTGTCAAAGAAGGCCGTACCAAGGAGCTGTCGGATGAAAACATCATTAGTCTGACTATCGCAGGAAAGATTCCATTGTATGCCCTTGAGAAGCAGCTTGGTGACTGCACTAGAGCCGTTCACATCCGTCGTGCAGTTGTGTCTCGTTCTATGGAAGATGGGAAATTAGAGAACTCTCACTTGCCCTATTTACACTATGATTTTAACCGTGTTCTTGGTGCATGCTGTGAAAACGTTGTTGGATACATGCCTATTCCTGTTGGTCTTGCTGGTCCTCTCATTATTGATGGTAAGAAATACTATATTCCCATGGCTACTACCGAAGGTTGTCTTGTTGCGTCGACCATGCGTGGATGTAAGGCTATGAATGCTGGTGGCGGAGTTACCACCGTGTTGCTCCAGGATGGTATGACTCGTGGACCCGCTGTATCTTTCCCTTCTCTTGCTCGAGCCGGAGCTGCGAAGCTTTGGCTTGATTCTGAGGAAGGTCAAAAGACCATGAAGAAGGCTTTCGACTCAACATCAAGATTTGCTCGTTTGAGTTCGCTCAAGACTGCTATTGCTGGATCCACTCTTTATATTCGATTTAGAACTACAACTGGTGACGCCATGGGTATGAACATGATTTCGAAGGGTACTGAACATGCTATTAAGTACATGGCTGAGCATGCTGGTTTCCCCGATATGCAAGTTATCTCGATTTCCGGAAACTACTGTACCGACAAGAAGGCTGCTGCTATCAATTGGATTGAAGGACGTGGTAAGAGTGTTGTTGCTGAGGCTCTTGTTCCTGGAAATGTTGTCAGATCGGTTCTGAAGTCTGATGTCGACGCTATGGTTGAATTGAACATTACCAAGAATTTGATGGGTAGTGCTATGGCTGGAAGCGTTGGTGGATTTAACGCCCAGGCTGCTAACTTGGTCACTGCTATTTACCTTGCTACTGGACAGGATCCTGCTCAAAATGTTGAGAGTTCAAACTGTATAACTCTTATGAAGAATGTTGGTGGTGACTTGCAAATTTCAGTGTCTATGCCTTCTATTGAAGTTGGAACCATTGGTAAGTTTAGAAGTACCACTTTGTCTTAGGAAATAAACTAACTAGATACTAGGTGGCGGAACTATTCTTGAGCCGCAGTCGGCCATGCTTGATCTTCTTGGAATTCGTGGACCTCACCCAACCAACCCTGGTGACAACGCTCGCCAACTTGCCAAGATTGTTGCTGCTGGTGTGTTGGCAGGTGAATTGTCATTGTGCGCCGCTCTTGCAGCTGGACATCTTGTCCAGAGTCATATGGCTCTAAACCGTTCAGCACCTGCTACAAGAGCTACTACTCCTGGCTCTAGTACCACCGCGTTGCCGGCTCTTGCTGCCGCTCAGTCACCGTCTGCTATTACTGTTGCTGCAATTAACGGTACTGCACAGTCGCCTGCTGACTTGGCACGTTTGCAAAAAGGTGCGCAAATTTGCTTTGCTTAAAGAAAAAAAAGAAAAAGGCTCAAATAGTGAGCCACTGCAGAAAATGGAGTTTACATAAATTATTAGAGATCAGGTTGATTATTTTAATTTTGTCTAAAATAATCTCTTGAGATACGCTTTGCTTTAACTGTATATTTTTATTAATTATCGACTTTTCAGGTTGCAACACCTGGTGAGTTTTTGTTTCCTACCAGGGTACTTGTTAATGATGTCAAGGGTGTTTTTTATTTTCTAATTTGTATTTGCATTGTTTTGCTTGTTCCGGTTTCCTTATCATTGTGTTTCCTTTTGTCTGACTAACGTAACGCACATGTATTTCCTCTCTCTTGATACTGATTTAAATGCAACTATGAGCAAATATTTTATTTCGTCTTTTTGTTCTAGTTGGGAAAAAAGAAAGAATAATCTGTACTCAAAGAGAATGAGGATTGAAAAAGTAGGTGGGGTGTATAACGGAAGGAGTCCTTTGGTTTCTTTTCTCTTTTTTCTATTTATACTTTTTCTTCTTTTCTTAGTTACCCTGGATTATTTTTCACTTCAGTATTTCACTTGAAAAAGTGTATATATATTTGCTTGCATAAAATGAAAAGAAATTAGAGAGTCAGCATTTGCTGAGTCGTTACTGTATATTGCTGCATAACACTAAACAACGCACGACTTCTACACGCATTCAAGTTTGCACATTAAAAACTGAAGTTCGTAATAGCTTCTATGTAATGAAAAGTAAGCATCGCAATCAGCTGGTGTACTTTCAATGTCTTCTTCCTTGCGCTGAATAAGGTATATTGGTCACGCGTACACTCATTTCCAATTTTAGGTTACGTGTAGTGCAAATGCAGAATGTTGCATAATAAATCATATGCTCAAGCAGCTTACAGGCCTTATTTACAGGCAAGTAGAAAATGTAATATAGTGAAATTATTGATATAACGTTACATGAGATAGTTATTGTCATCTGAAAAGAAAGTACAGTACCCATATTTTTGTCACGCATCAACTGCGGCGGTAAATAAAGTTCGATAAATATACAGCAAAGTGATGCCTATGAAATTCCCAAATATACCCACTACATACTTGAAGAAGAAGTCACCACCAGTTGTTTTTACAAATATTCTATAATTTGATTTGTGACGAAAAAGGACTAACTACGTACTAATTTGGCGGTAATTGAGGAATGCCAAATAGTCGTGCGCCTGCCTCGGGCGGACCTAATCCGCGGCTTCGTGGTATTTTACTCGTAGTCACTACACCTGGCGGTCCCCAATTCGTGTTCAATTTTCCTCAGAGCGCGAATGTTTCGTCGAATTTGACAAATTCTCAAATTAAGAAGGAGTACTTACATGTTGCGAAAGCTTCTGTTGTTCATTCGCCTACTGTAAAGCCCTCTGAGAGCGGATCAAGTGCTGCGGGTGGTGGTGGTGCTTCGGTGCTCACTGCGCGCTTGTCGAAATGGAAGCAGCAGACTGAGAATTCGCAGCTAGCGAATAGTTCGACAGGTTCGTCACCTGCAGCTGAGCCAGTTGCAAAGCCGTACTACTTCAATTCGCCTGAATCGTCACCGTCAAGTTCACTGTACAATTCAGAAGTTTCATATTCATCTTCTGATGCGTCTGGTGACGAAAGTGGAGCATATAGTGGGAGCAGTGACGACAACTTTGCTAGTGACGAGGACATTGATGTTTTGAATCTGGAAGGAGATGATGAATCTGAATTGCGCGGAAGAGGGAACAATGGCATGTTGACTCTTTCGCAGACTCTTGCTTTAAATTCAGCTATGGGTGAAAAACATTCAAGACATCGTAAACGGTCAAAGCAACGGCACAGATCAACTTCGCAGCGGGGTCAAAAGCAAAAGACGTCGAGTATGAACGAGTCGTTGGCATCTTCTACTACATCGTCACAATCTCCACGGCAGCGAAGTCGTACTCCTGCTGGTCGAGCTCCCAGGAAATCAAACTTGTCTAATTCAACTACATTTGATGAGCAAGATAGGTCTTCTATTCAGCAGCAGTCAATTCAGGAATCTCCACAGATGATTGCTGTTTCTCCACATGTTACTGCAATGTCAAATATTGATGCAGCTTTAATATCTACTCATTTCAACGCGGCTGAGATTACATCTTCTTTACGTTCACCTAACATCGCTCCTCGCTCAAACAGCAACTTATCCCGAAGAAGTAGTCTGGCGGAGACGTCTAATCCAGCATCCAGTGGAGCAAGTCCTCATCACGGTGCAAGTCACTTCCATCATCATCATCACCATCATCATCGACGTACAAACAGCCACGATTTAGACGAAGAGCTTGAAGATGATCCTGACGATAGTGGTGATGACGATAGTGCTAATAATCGGTACACAAAGCAAACTTCAATGCCTCAACATCCTTGGGAACGCGCATTTGGATATGACACTGAATACCTTGCTACACTATGTTGTCCGCAACGAAGTATGTGCGACACGAAATTCGAATTCACAGCTGATGAGCTTTCTTTTCTTGGACTGCCTATGCACGTAAGACAGGATGGCCAATGGAAACGGCATATGCGCAGTAAATGGGGATCATCAAAGAAAGGACGTGAGCCTTCTGGAAGTGCGGCATCTACTGGATGGAAAAGCATGGGTTCAGATTCTGATCGATTGGATATTGGAAATGAAGACACGAATGATGGTGACGAAAATGATTACTATGATGGCGAGGGAGAGGATGACGTCGAAAGTAGTACATACGCACTTGATCGATCGTTTATGACTGGTTTGACTTTAGATAGTCAGACGTCTTCTATGTACGATAAATTCGACGACAGACGACAAGATTCTATTGAAGAGGAATCGCAAGAAGTTCCAGCAGAGTATATAAATAGCGTGTTTCATGCATTTCAATTGAGTAGCGGTAAGAAAGATGCTGTCGATAGTGCAAATGAAGCAGACGTATCATCAATTGGGCCTGATCAATCTTCTTCATCAGAGTTACACTCCAGAGAGCAATCAATTGGACCGTCTGCAAGCAACTCACCTATGTTTGAGCCTCAGACATTAGTCCCTGGAACTCGCGACTCAATCTCTGATGATAGAGTGATGAAAATGTTTCATGTGGTCTTTGTGATGGATCCTCCAGAGTTGGAATACAACATTCGAGTTGATGAGATGTACGAATACGTTGCAGCACCACTTGCTGAATGTCTTCGATTTGAACAACAACGATCTAATTATGTATGGAGACAAGCTCAGAGTATAATCAGATTACGAGAAAGAGCAGCAATGAATGGAACAAGTCAAGAAGAGCTTTGGGAACAAATTCTTAAAAGATCGACGTTAGCACTTGCTTTGGCACAAATTTATCTTGCAATTTCTACAGGCTCGATATCAAATGTTGTGATAAACGGGACTTCACGGTCATTTCAGATCCCAGTTAGCATGCATTCTGCGACTTTGCCATCGATTTTAGAGCCGAACAAGACACCTGGGTTTTTTCTTACTACAGAAGATTATTCAGATCAATTGACGGCTTTGACGGATGGCGATGATGCAAATTCGAATGTTGGGATGCCGTTTGTTGAACATGCTTTGTTGCTGCTGGAAGGTGTTGAAAGGATTTTGAGTGCAATGAAGATTGACAAGACAAGTCAGTTTGCTAGGTTTTTGATTCACATTGATCCTACGGTCAAGTAAGTTAAATTTGTGTGTTTTGTTTATCAGTAAGATTAATTTGAATAGGTTGAGACAGATTTCAAATGATACGGGGATATTACTCAGTGATGTAGAAACATTTGCTCGTCATCTAATCTACTGGCGAAGAGCTCGGGTTATAATACCAATCAAGCGACAGGGTGTTTATATTGTAGCACCAACAGCACCTTTATCCAGTCTACGATCACACGAGCGAATGTTTGCTGCAAAATATCCCGAGTTACCAGCACTTTCTAAAATATTGAGTGACATTTCATCGAGCGAGCCTAAACCAATTGGAAATTTCTTCCCGGCGAAGAAAAACTCTACGTTTACCACGTTTATGGAGGGCTTGGCGTGGATGTTGAAGTATGGATATCTTGCGCAGATTCGGACGTTTATCTGGCTGCGAATATCGGCTAAGATTAAAAAAGCAGTGGCTGAAGATGAACGAAAGAGAGAAATGCTTAGAGATTATGATGACGATGATGATGGCGATATCGTCTTCAACAAGCGTGAACAACAAAGTCAAGAAAATAAAACGGCTGACGACGATGGGACTGATGAAGACACGGTTTTAAAAGAACCAGGTCGAGCGAACGTGCTTGAGCGACAATGGATGGAGAAAATGATTGAAGGACAGAAGCAAGAGTATGTAGCAGCATTTTGGGTAATGGCAAAGTACATGAATGGACGGTTTGCGTTTGAAGAGGTTACTGAACGAGAAAATATTCCAAGAAGAATGGTTAGGGAGGTTTTGACTATGCTTAATGAGCACATCATCATTGCACGGCATTGGTAGTTTGGTTTTTTTGTTCTTGTTGGCTGTTGTTGGTTTTTGTTGGTTTTTGTATACGGAGTTTGCATTTCGCTTTAAAGTGTAATATATGACATTCAATTTTGAGTACAGTAAAGAACAACAAGTAACATGAAATTAAGAAAACGTTATATACAAGAGAAGAAGCCAAAAAAATAAAATTTAAATTCTTCTAGCTTTCTTGGGACGAACACCACCAACTCTCAATTTTGTAGCGTCAGTGACTCGAGTGATGAGATGTCTGATGGGTTCAACTTCACGACCATGGAGCAATCTGCTCAAATAAGTTCTGTTCTTTGAAAATCCACGGAATCTAAGCTCGATTGACTTGTCGTTGTACTCGCCTTCGACGATTTTGCTTACAAAACTCAACAGCAGCCGATACATGGCTTCGTTTCCGCTCTCGGCCGCACCTTTGAATCCGACTTGACCGGTGGACATTGAGATCTTTGCGTCTTCACCGGGAAGCGAGTACGGGTTTCCGGCATCTAAATAAACAGCACCGAGGGTGAAATGCGTGTTGTTGCGACTGAACGCAGCATGCCAGACATATCGAATGTAGACTTTCCGCATTGGGTTTTTCTTCTCGAGCGGGATGGGAAACGCGTACTGCATACTCTCGACCGACTGCAATCGCTGAGCAGCGGCTTCGGTGCCACTCGCAAGGGCGTCTGCTTCGGCACGCTGCCGCTCGCTCTCTAAAGTTGTTCCGGCGGAGATGGCGCGACCGATGACGGTGGACGAGCCTCTCAAATCCCGGGCGACTCGGGTCCGCGAAGGCTCTGCATATTGCGCCGGAGTGGTCGAGAACGCACGTGCTGGGAACTGAAATAGACTTGGCCGCAGCCGGCTCGCAATTGTCGATGGTATCCGCATCTTGGGTGTGTTCAGAAAGCTGCTGCTTCACGGTAAACCGATACTCGAGAAAGATAATTTTCGGGTCACGTGAACCAAAAGGGTTTTAGTAATAGGGTTTTAGCGATAGGGTTTTTATGGCTTTGTCACGTGCAGCAGTATGTAGCTACGCATGACGTCACATACGGAAATAAGCAAATTTCAATATAAGCTTTTCTCATTGTGTAACAAGATTAATCCGGGGCATTTGAGTTTGTGAGCTGAAGCTACGGACGGCGACGATCATGGCGACCTTTGCTCATGACGATATTGGCAGTCGCAAATTGTAACTGTAATTGTAGTTGCAAATAAGATTATCCAAGATGATTTACCAAGAGCGTTGATTGCTTGAACTTGAACAACAGCTCTGTTCGTTTGGCAGCGATGCGCTTCTGAGCTTTGAACTGCTCGCTTTGATATTGGCGGAGACACACTTCACAAACAAGTATTTTGTCGCAAGCAGCAAATTAAATGAGGTGGCTTAGGGTAGAATAGGCGCCTTATCTGCACTTGCTTTTTTATTTGTTTTAGTCGCAGCAGCAGCGATCGTCGGCTGGCCGTTTGTCGGAACCTGCTCGGACCAGCGAACAAATGGCAAATGCCGGTGGAACTTGGTTTTACGTTTATTTGATTCGCTTTATTTGCTATTTGCCGACGCGTTCAAATCAGCTTATATTACTGCTGAAGATGGCACAAATTGCACAAGGAGCGGAGAAAAGAAAACTCATCCGCATTGGAAATTGTAACGTTAACTTCAGTGTCGGCAGCCTCTCCGCTTTTTCATTTCATTTTACAAGTCATTGTAGATTTTTAATGAACCTGGTGCGTCATCTGCCCATCGCCGTGTAAATGAAATGAAACGAAACAGTAACAAAGTGCGGAATCCGGGCTCCGGCCGTATTCGTTGTGAGTACTTCTACTTAAGCTTTTCGGCGCCCTAACCTCACTCGGTTATGACGCCGCACCAAGGCTTTTCTGCTGCCTTGTTTCAAAGATACAGTATGTATGACTTTGCGACAAATCACTGTACAATCTGTGAGATAGATATCCAGAAACATTATGTGTAGAGTTGCTGGCTGGTATATGTGCTGTATATATTTTCCGGGGTCAGCTGCGGTATTTCTGTGAAAATAAAATGCTGTTTCATGTCTCGTTGACAGGTTGCGAGTACCCGCCCACGAACTACGTCACAGCCGTCGGTTCGCGTGCGCACTTGTGAATACTCTCCTTGTTGAGTCGAGTTACAAGGTACATCTGTCGTTGCAACGTGCTGAACAGCAGAAAAAAATGTGTTTAAATACCCTCGCTTCTCCCCCGCACTTTTTGATGTTCTCCATCAAGAGTAACCGTCTCCTGCCAATCACCTCCACCAAGACATTTCGCCATGGAATCCAAGAAATTCGCCCCTTCGGCTACGAACGTCGAAGATCGTGCCTCTATGGGCTCGATGTCTTTAGAAGTGACTCCTACTCAGTCCGATTCCCAGGAAAAGCAGCTCGACGAGAGCAATCCCCTTGTTGCTCTTTCGCGTGATGAGATTCTTGCCTCTGCAACCTCATATGCCATGGAGAACGGTCTTGAGGAATACGTTGACGAGTTCCGCAAAGGTGCGCTTATTGCACAAAACCCTGCTGGTTTGGGTAGAGGTATTTCTATCCTCACCGCCGAGGACCGGGAGTTGCTGCTTCATGAGAAAGAACACAAGTGGGCTCAACCTACAAAGCTCTACGCGATGGTAGTTCTCTGCTCGCTCGCCGCTGCGGTGCAGGGTATGGATGAGACTGTCATCAACGGTGCTAATCTGTTCTATCCTCGACAATTCGGAGTCGGTTCGGACTCTTCCTTCGACACATGGATTGTTGGTCTGATTAACTCCGGTCCTTATCTCTGCTGTGCTGTACTTGGTTGCTGGTTGTCTGCACCTATGAACAGAATTCTTGGTCGCCGAGGAACTATTTTCATCTCGTGTCTTATTGCCGGTTTGACTTGTATCTGGGGTGCCTGCACTGATACCTGGTGGCATCTTTTCATTTCTCGTTTCTTCCTTGGTCTTGGAATCGGTGCAAAGTCTGCTACCGTTCCTGTCTATGCCGCCGAATGTACTCCGGCTACTATTCGTGGTGCTCTCGTCATGATGTGGCAGATGTGGACTGCTTTCGGAATCATGCTTGGTTACGTCGCTGATGTCGCGTTTTACTACGTTCCCGACAAGCCACATATCACTGGACTTAACTGGCGTCTTATGATTGGTTCTGCTTGTCTTCCTGCATTTATTGTTTGCGCGCAAGTTTACAACTGCCCCGAGTCTCCGCGTTGGTACATGAGCAAGAACGAGCATCGCAAGGCGTTTGAGTCCATGCAAGTTCTTCGTGGAAACAATCTGGCTGCTGCTCGTGATATTTATTACATGCATGTCTTGCTTATTCAAGAACAAGAATCTCAGCGCGGACATAATCTTGTCAAGGAATTGTTCAGCGTTCCGAGAAATCGTCGTGCTGCGCTTGCATCTTGGATTGTTATGTTTATGCAGCAGTTTTGCGGTGTGAATGTCATTTCTTACTACTCTTCTACTATTTTCAAGAACTCTGGATTCTCGGATATCTCTGCTTTGCTCGCTTCGATGGGATTCGGTATTATCAACTTTTTGTTTGCTATTCCCGCTATTTACACTATCGACACTTTTGGTCGCCGGTTCCTTTTACTTGTCACCTTCCCACTCATGGCGTTATTCTTACTCTTCACTGGTTTCTCTTTCTACATCCCCGATGATAAAGCTCGAGTTGGCTGTGTTGCACTAGGAATTTATTTATTCGGCATCGTCTACTCCCCTGGTGAAGGTCCAGTTCCATTTACCTACTCTGCCGAAGCATTCCCTCTTTATATCCGTGACTTGGGAATGTCATTTGCAACCGCGACCACATGGTTCTTCAACTTTGTCCTCTCTCTTACATGGCCTAGTTTACAAACTGCATTCACCACACAGGGCGCATTTGGTTGGTACGCTGCCTGGAACGTTGCTGGATTTTTCATGGTCTTGTTCTTTTTACCAGAGACCAAAGCACTTACACTTGAAGAACTTGATCGTGTATTTGAAGTACCAACTCGCACTCACATGAAGTACCAGTTGACAGTTGCAAAGTGGTTTGTGGGCTCTAAAGTCTTTGGAAAGAAGGACATTGTGAAGCCTCCCCCATTGTATGAGTTGAAGTACGAGGGAACCTCTAGAGACAATGATTTAGAGAAGGCTATTGTTGGTTAAACTGCTTTGCTTCAAGTTTATGACATTTGGTTTTCATTTTGTAGTTGCATGATTTGATGTATAAGTATGTCTTGTTTGGTGTTTGGTTCTTATTAGTAATAATATTTATATGTTTGCATTATTCAACCGAAACAATTAAAAAAGAGTACATATCGGAAACTGTGCGCTACATTTTGCCGATTGACTCACTTTCATATGCATATCCGCTCCGTACCTACCCCGGAGCTATCTCAACTCACAACAACTCACAGTTTCTATCTGCACTAAAGTTACATATCACATTGTTTTACCACTACAAAAAGAAAAAAAGCGTTGAAAGCGCGTACCTCTTGCATTGCTTTTTTTTCTATCTCGGAAATCCGCCTTCATCGGATTTCTTCTCGCATCTTATTTCTTCTCCGGTACGCACGCGCTCTTCCGTTGTTCCGCATCCCGCGTTTCTTTGTTATCCTTCCCCCTGGTTTTTTCCCCGCAGTTTCACATCTCGGATCACTGCATTTATCGGAATTAAGTTCTCCAGAATCCATTATTTTCCTGCTGACTTCCAGTCCAAGTTAAGCAGCCGCAAGTAAATAGAAAACTCGCAACACCGAAAATTTCAAATATACTATATCTAGCAAATTGTACTTGTAATTTTGTTATCTACTGATACCAGTAATAACAGGCTACTAAGTAATTAAATACACTATTCATTGACTAAAAAATCATCCGTCCAGCTATAAAATGAATTAGTGCTATGGGGTAGGGCAATTATGCGACTCAAATGTGAGTTGTGAATTGTGAACTTGTTTGCTTTTCATTTAGTTTAATCGAAATCTTTACATTAATTGAATCATGTGAAAGTACGGCTATCAAAGGTACACTACAATTTCTAAAGTACATGGGCTAAGATTGTGAAACGCATATGCATAAAATTGCAGTGGTAAGAGAGATTGCCTCAAATTCATTCGCATGAGAAAGCAAAATGCAGTTTTCAACTAGAGCAGCTTAGCTTAGTGAGTCAGATATTTACTCAATCTATTCTCTATAGAGGCATGTAACTGCTGATAAGCTAAATCATAAAATTGATATAAAAACAGTAAAATCACAATGCCTTTCTTGTTGAATCAGACATATTATAAATAGTATTTGCGAAGAAGAAAAACCCTATTGACTTAAACACATCGTCAGCGCAATTATAAAATATTATAAGTACACTCTTCTCTAATCCTGCTTCTTTTTTATTTCCTTATTTTTCTGCCCCGTAATCCAAACACATTCAACATTCTGACTATTTTAAAGTCACCATTATTATTTTCAATATCTTGCTTTTTAGGCGAAAAAGTTAACTTTCTTGCCTCAGGAGTTCTATGTCCTTCTAAACTCGCCAACGTATTGCGAATCGCTCGAGGAGATAACGAGTTTGAAGTATCCTGCATCAAACGAGCCTGCACGGCGGCTAATTTTCGCGATCTGTATCGAAAACGACGAGCAGCTAGAGATTGAGGAATATTTCGTTCAGTAGCAGAAAGTGATTTCGCAGCAGCAGCAATTATTTGTTCCATTGTCGGCATTTTGGAAACTGTATCTTCAGATGAATTGGAGTCAAATTTCACTACCCTTTTCTTGCTGTGAAAAAGTAGATATGGGTATAGACAGATCTGGTGTACTTAAAGCGTTAGATTCAGTTTTACCTTCTTTTGTTGAAGGTTTATTCATAAATGTGCCGTTTAATACTTTCGCCAATTTTCCAACATTTACTTTGTTAATGTAGTCCGCTGAATCAGACTTAAACAATAAGCCCTCTTTGATATAATTTGAAGAGTCAGCTTCAAAGCTTTCTTCCCTCATCACCATTGACCAAATTTCATCATTCAATGCTTTCTGACTCAGTTTTTCTACCTCGGCTTTATAACCTAGTAACAGTTCCTCGCTCTCATTGTTCTCAATTGCATCTAAATACTTTAAAGCTAGATTGAGTATTTTATTATTTTTCTCTTCAAATTCAGCATGTAAAGCTGGGAATTGAAATCTGGATTGAGCATTAAACTCCTGTTTCAAAGCTTCAATTTGCAATGTATGCTGTCGAAGTTGATCAATGGTAAGCAAGTTCATTTTTCCAATTTGCTGAAAGGACACATCTTGCAGTAGTTGGAATAGACTTTCGTCAGACATGTTCATAGACGAAAACTCATCCATAGTTGCCTCAAATTGCTCATGATAAAAAACGTATTCTTTCTGTAAAGCTTTACAAAAAAAATATAACGATTTACCTACGTTAATAAAAAGTCTAGCCAGAAAAAACACTGTTAAGAGAAGAAACTTCCATATTCTATAGTAGGTTGGCAACAGATGCTTGAAAACAAAATATGAAGTAGAAGCGTAGTAAATAAACCACGAAAATCGTAACACTGATTGAAGATTTGAATGAAGAAAAGCTGAATTAATTCCTGATTGATAGAGCTTCTTAAAGATATCTTCAAATCGATGCAAATAAGTAATCAGCAGCAGAAAGTCATATGATTTACTTTGCGTAATACTAGTGAATGTTATAAAATCGAGTCTGTGAGAGTTAAGACCGAAATTGTAGCTCTCTGTGAAAAACGTCATCATTAGGACGTAGACAAAATTTACGCATGTAGCAGTGACAGTGTGTATTAGTCCACTAACTGAATTCTTGTAAGGGAGAAGGCGAATAATCACTCTGCGTATAATTTTATAATTTTGCATCAATTGTCTGTAGAAGGCGTAAGAGATTGCCGTATAATAGTAAATCTGAAGAGCCTTATCGTAGTACAGAGACTTCAATTGCAAGTCAGTAACATTCTTATCAAGAATGCATTGTCCGGTCGCAGGTTGATCAGAATAGAGATAAAGTCGCAATGGAATAACCAACACAAAGCGCATCACGAAATCTAAAGTGTAGTCCATCAATCCTCTCAAGCAAAATATAACGAGAACAAAGACACATGCTACTGCCAGCAAAGTATACCCTATAATGCGTAGAAAGTACAACAGTAAATAGCAGAACTTATTTAACACAAAAGTTATTAGTAATTCACAAAACTTGAGAGTGAAATGAATGATCGACAATCCATTCTGCTGGATGAATGGCCACAGAACGAAGATTGCAGCAAGAATTAACAGTTTCTCTTTAATTGATAACATGTGAAAGTTTATCGGAACCATCACAAATTACACGTAATTATTGTAATCTGATTATTTTCATCACAGAAATTCATGTTACGCATGCTCAGGACGATCTGGTAACAGTTTGTGTGAGCTTGTCAAGTAGGAGACGCGTTTTACTTACAAAAGTAAACAAAGCCCCTAACGCTTTTGTACTTATGCCATATAAACATCTTGTAAAGTACCTCATACGTGACACGCGTTTTAAACCCAAGGATCAATATTTGTCTTGACACTCAAGTTCTGGTCCAAATTGTAAAAAAGCATGAAATGTCAAAATTTGGTCAAAGCCTATTATGACGCCAGTAATTTTTCTACTTTCCACGTTTCATATAACGATTAAAAGCTTACAGGCTGTAGTCAGATTCGATTACCAGTTCTGAGACGACAGCAAATTAATGACAATATTTATAGTTAGTATTTTAGTCACAGGCAATTGCTAGCAACGTCACTTAAAATTAATGAAAAAAACATTTACTTGTTCAAAGAAAAAAAAGTCTCAAAACATCGAAGAAAAAAAATGTACAATCCACTCTATCCCAACAAATTACAAATGTATATAAAAATGAAAACCCAACATCAAAATTTATTCATCAGCGGGTTTATGAAATTCTGGTGCGTTTTCCCATCCCTTTGGAATGCCGAAACACACGTTGTCATAATCAACCTTCTCAGTAGCAATACGTAAAGCATCGATAAAAGTGGTCAAGGAGCAGAATCCGTCAGAGGAAGAGGGGCAGTTACCAACACCAGTGAGAGGCAAGACACGGTTGTTCAGTTTGAGACGGACCATGGTCTCAGAGAAGTCGGGGCAGTCAATAAGTTCAACGTAAAGACGGGCACCGAAGGGTACAAGACGGGAGGCGACGAATAAACGGGGCTGGAGAAGAGTATCGGATGGCAAGTAACCGAAGGGCAATCCAAGGGCAGTAAGCACGGCAAGCATAATAGTGTCGTGAGTCATGTCCATGTAGAAAAGCTGGTCAAGCGGGAAAGTCTCCTCTGATCCGGTAATAGTAGTGTTGATACTGCCATATGGTTCAGTAAGAAGATGGCCCTCAAGACGCGCTTGAAGCTCCTTGAGCCAGCCAACTCCTTGAGCAGCACCAACAGCAGATCCAAGAGAAGCATCTCCCCAGAACTCAAGAGCATCACGGTACTCATAACCATACCATTCCTTCTCTGTGAAGAGCTCACAGAAGCGTGAGGAACCGTAGGCAGCAGTTTCAAACGCACACATGGCCATCATAGAGTACATGTCCATAGGGGTCAAGTTGGCAGTCGGAAGCAACTTATTAAGACGGTCTGCAGCGTCACGGAGGAAAATGTTAACCCACTCACGGTAGATACGCGATCCAATAGTGAAGCGCTTCGACTGTGAGTTGGGGCACGAGTAGTAAGATGCAAGTGTGTTGTTCTCGAACATTTTCTCAGACATGTACACCATCTTGTACAGATTTTCGTCATCAACTGGAGCGTCAGGCTCACCGGAGTAGACGCCAAAGAAACCTGCCGCCCAGGCGTGCGCTGAAGTGTTAATTCTCGACTGGTCAGTAGTTCGCAGCACAATTCGTGGACGCTCAGTACCGTTAGGATACACGTTCAGTGAAGGATGGTAGAACATAGCACCACGGTCAGAAGCATTAAACAGCAAGCGACCATGGGTCTCCCAGAACATAGATCCAGAAGTGAACTCAGTTGCGACACCGGAAGCCAATAAAAGCTCATCGTCGAGCGTCTGGCGCCATTCCGAAATCCACATAAGCTCTGAAGCAGGCTTCTCAGTCATTCCCTCAAGCTTCTTCGCCATCTCGTTGATCTTCTCGAACGCACCACCAGTAGGATAACGCTCAGCATGGCGATGAAGGACATGCACCTGTTTGAACGAGCACTGTGCGTTGGGCAATCCGTACGAACCTCGTCCAGCATCTTCGTCGATGCCAGGCCAAGCACGACCAGTATCGTAGTATGGCGACAAGGATCCCCAAGACTGCTTCATGTTGAAACCGGACGCAAATGAAATTCCAGTTGGCGCGGCGATGGGTGACGCATCGCGCGAAGGCGACTTGTTGAATCGCGAAACGAACCAGAAAAGTACAAAAAGGAGTAGTGCCGGAACAATCAGAATAACAATCAGCTTTTTCAAAGCAGGCTCAGTCGCAGCGCCTCGAACCCGTCGAAATCGCGTTGGTGATGTGGTGTTCGTTGCGGTCGGGGCAAGTTGCTCCGCAGCAACAGCGTCCAAATCGGCCTCTAAGTCGACATTGGAAGCGTCTCGAGCAGTAGCGCGGGATGCAGCGTCCTCAGTCGAAGCACGACTGGCAGCAGCTTCGCCGTCATGCAGCAGAGGGTCGTACACTCCGCTGCTGTTGTTCTTATTGCTCGCCATTGATTACCTTGGCTTGCTCTACTACAACGTTGGACAGTGACAAAAAGGCACTCCTATCGCGATAGCAACATGCACACACCGCCGCCACACTTATGCCCCATCTGCCCCGCACATCTAAAATCACGTGCCACGCATCATTTTGGCTGCGACCTGCGCAATCTCGTCTTTGTGGCCGTAAATCCATCCACTCATAAGTCCGCCTGCTGCCCACGACGCATCAACATACACTTTAGTGCGTAGTAACAGCAGTGAGCAGACCACAGATGCGAGAAAACCGTAGTGCGGGACATCGCCTGCTTCCGGAATCGTAGCTAGATAACCAAGAACCGCACAAGCAAGGCCAGCGCTGCCGTTCACTGGTTTCAAAGCAATGTTTCCACGCACAAGTCGAGGAATAAGCGCAGCGGCAACAGTAGACCCAACCATTCCACAACCGAGCACGGGTCCCAAAGCAGACGGCGCATCAACAAACTCTGTTTCGCGCGCGAGCCAGACTAGTCCCAGCGTTGAAATAGCAAACCGCAGCGCGGTTTCATGGCTAAACTGCGAGACAAAAACAGAGAATACTGGCGCACTCTTTGATCCGGAGCATCGTCGTTTAAATTCTTCCATGTTGATGCTTCCATAGCGCACAAGTACTGGTTTCATCCGCGGTATCAGTTTTCCCAAAAACAACAATGTACTTAGAGCAGCGATACCTGTAGACACAGGATACACATGTCTCTGTCTTCTTGATCCGCCTCCTGTTGCCCATTCCTCATCTTTTCCCACATATCCGCCGTCTTCATCCTCGATCTGCTTCAACCCAATATAAAGCCCACATCCACAGACAGCCCCGAAAACGCTCGCAACCATTCCCAGATATACCACATAGCCATATTTGTGTCTTAAAAATATATTTCTTTTCATCTTACGATGCTCTCTGATTTCTTCAGGACTAAATTCTGGTAATGATTTCAGCAGATCCTCTCCTCGTCTACCATTATCAAGTGCCCGTTTGTCTTCATTAATCAGCTTGTATTTGTTCTTGATTCCAAGATAGATTTCCGCATTTTGAGCTCCAAGTATTTGCGGTGCTATAATGTCAGCTTCAATTTTGTATACATTCATCATGATCAACTTACAATCTTGTTTACCTTTATTCCCCGCGCCTGACTGGTACCTAACACCATATCTAAGAATACCATAGAGTCCTTTTTTTTCAAAAATGGATTTTCTCAAATTCCACTTTAACTCGTTAGAAATCATCGTCGTCAACATCTTGATCGATAGTAGTGAATATAAAAAAGTGCAGATAGCGCGATGCGATTAGATCTGGCTGGTTCTGGGATTATGAGGTGGAGGTAGGTGCGTTGGGAGTTTTTACCAGTCTGTGCGTTCGCTTATTGCTGTGCGATAATCGCTGTATCTTGACAGTCCCTTATCTTTTAATTTTCAAATACTGAAATGTGGATCACAAATGTTAGAGAATTTTGCGCTATTTTGAGTATAAAAACGGTGTGAATCTTTAGCACTCTACAATGAATATGAAGGAAAGTTTGCAATATCTATTCTGCAGTGTTTGGCAAGAAATTAGACCTTTATCTAAATGAAAGAATCCTAACATTAACCTCTAAACTTACGGAGAGACATTTTTTTGGAATTTCACCTTGAACTTTCTGTTTTTTGCTGTTAATTGTATTGGAAGTGAGGTAAGGTTTTCTAACATAGCCAGTGCCTGAAGGAAACAGGTACTATGCAGATCTGAACTTGTGATTGAAAAGTGTAATTTAGCAAAAGTATGAAGATACTTTTCATTGCTAGTGTACTGAATTAATGTAAACCGGTAGCGCTATATGTTCTCTGTGTTATTGTCATATGTTTGTCATGGTTTAGAGCTTTGCTACTTTGTTTAAAACATTAGTGAATTTCAAAATGAATGAGTACCACTGAAACGTCGGATATTACTCAATCTGCAGAAGTACATTATTGATTCATTATTGTGTATTATATTATTTATCCTAAAATGGAATAGACTCACAAAGCGACAAAAAAAAGACTTCAACAAAACTTTGTCAAAGTTAGTGAAAAAGCTATGAATTATGCCATGAAACCAAGCAAAAGTTATGCAATGAAATATGCTAAACAGGTCACAATAGAAAACTTTAGCAAAATTAACTATTGCAAAGTCTTTTCTAGCCAAAGAAAAAATTGAAAAAAAAAAAAAAAAAAAAAAAACTGGCAATGGCTTTTGTTCATATTGTATATAGTTCAGCAATTTTATATGTATGGCAGATAAAAGATATCAGACTGCAAATAACTGAATGAAAAAAAAACAGTCTGATTTTTAGTATCTACAAAGTTTGTATATAGCAAAAGCTTTTTGAGTATTAATTGCTTAATGTGAAATTCTAAGAATTCTGAGTGTTAGATTTGCTGAAAGAGCTCCACAGCCAAAAGCATTCAAACTTTCTGCCTACTCCGTCCCTACTCTAATAACAATTGTCGTAACTGAAGTAAGAGGTCCGTAGTCATATTGATATTTGATGTAGAGTAATCAACTGTTACTTTATTAATAACTACTTTACTCCTCTTTATGTAAACCATCTTCTACCCCACTAACACATGAAATAGACTAATACAAGAAATAACGTGAGTGTAGGGTGAGCGTCGCATGTCAGCGAGCGTCGCACTTCCCAACGTTTAGTCGAAGCGACTCGTCTCACCACCCTTTCAAACCCAGAAGTCACCACAAATGGCCTTCTTTGAAAAAATCTTAATACCAGTGTGACTATGGCTCTTAAAGATACGCGTAGAGGCTTGTAAATACGTATTTGAGGAAGCAGCGAAGAAATACGAAGCCTCTGAACATAAAGCTCGTCGACAACGTGCCGCCATCCTCTCACGAAGCAAAACTGTGCCCAAGTCAAGATGCCTTACAAATCTGCACAAGGCGTTTATTGTTTTATATATAGTCAACTTAGATACGCAAGCTTTTTTATCCAAACTGGCTGATTTAGAAGATATGGCGACGGAATATTTTGAACACACAACGCGCCCGCTGTTGGCAGTAGATGGTCATCTGTATTTGTTGCTCAACAACAAGAGCTTCAAATTCAAATTGATCAAAAGTAAGATCACCAAAAAAGTTAAGTGTAAAGATATTAAGCTTATCTTTGAGTGGTGTGACCTGGTTTTGCGGGTTAAAACTGAGTACAGTATATTGTATGAAGACATGGACTTCAAAGATGCTTCAAAAGCGAAATGGGATAGATTTATGGTCAAAATTAACTAAGTCTCGAGCTGCCAGTTTTTCAGATCAATATCTAGCAGAAATCAATAAAATTAGTGATGAAGTGGAAAAATTGACTAAAGCAACTCATTTAGCATTTGTTCAAAAGGCTCATTTCGAAGGGGAGATTGAGGTCAATCAGGCTGCCACCAAGCGCCCTATAGTTAAACAAGACGCCCAGAGCATAAAGAAACACTAACTAGACAAGATAGAGTAGATATGACTAAAGAAAAAGGGGGAGGTGGTGCGACACATCTTGAAAATTGACGGGATGACAGTTCATCAGGAAGTGGTCAGGCAGGTTCAAGGCGCTGTTGCAGATGTGACAACCATAAAAATAATATAAGAGCCTAGCTACCGTATACAATACAATCAGATTTAATAGACTGTGGCATAATTTTTCTAGATTAGAGAGTTAATAGTGTTGAAAATAGAGATGTTGTTACAATGGCGTTGGGAAGTGCGACGCTCACCCTACACTCACGTTATCCCACACATGCTTTCACAAATCGTCTGGCGCCACAGAAGAGGCAACTGCTTCATGCCATAAATGGACTTATTGAGGCAATAGACTTTGTTGGTATGAGTCAGAAAGTTGCCGGGTTCGAGTTACATATATATTTCTTCAGAGTGAGTAGCATTCAGAAAAGCTGTAGTGACATCCATCTGATGGACTAGCATGTTGAACTAAGTCAACAAAGTTAACAGTAAATAAAAAAACTCATAAAGTATAACAGGACTGAAGGTTTCCATGTAAAAGCTGTCTTCTTGTGTGAAGCCCTGAGCAACAAGGCGTGCTTTATAACGATCGGGTTTGCTTGTGAAAACCCAACGACTGCCAACCATGATCATGTCTTCATGAAAGTCCATGATAGTAAAGGTGTTCAGGGTATGAGCATCAAGTTCTTCTTGACAGCAGCAAGTCACTTAGACGTGTCAGAAAGAAAATTAATGTCACTAAAGCGTCGAGGAACTGAGAGGGAGATTGAAGATATAGAGGCTGCCAGGTAAGCAGTAGCAGAAAAATTAGGATGAAGTCGCTTAGAATGACACTGGAGAACTGGGGAAGAATAACCAAAATATTGGTGAAAAGGGATTTCCAATGTGATAACCAAAGAGGGAGTGCAATTGAAAAGATAGGTAGCTGAACTGAGAGCTTAGCAAGAATGTGACCAGAATATGCCCCTCAAGAAGAAGACTGCAAGTACGTCCTCTAACATGCAATGGAAATGCTTAACAACACCATTTGGAGAAGAGTTGTAGGGAACAGTCAACTGATGATGGATTTCAGTGGCGGAACAGAAATGATAATAAAGCAAAGTGACGAATTTCCAGCCAATATCCATACAGATAGCGGAAACCTGATGGTTACCATGGCCAATGAACGAACATTCTTCAGTGTTTATAAAGTTGATAAGAGTAGGGACAACTATAATCTTATCCTGAACCGGAAAAGCAAGACCATACAGTAAAAGTCATCAACATTCGTAAGAAATAGGCGATTGGACGAAAACTCCTCATATGGGAAAGGACCACAGACATCAATGTTGAGTCTTTGAAAGACAATTTATTGTTCTGCTACTGAAACTCTTCACTATTGGCGTTTCTGACAATGATTCATCCACTGTTCTTTGAGTATGTTACTCAGGGGAGACCTGCAGCTATAAAACATATTACAGATTTTGACAAGGATATGGAGGATACTCCGCGGTTTAATGCATTAATAGCTTAATGGTATGATAAGATGGGGTCTGTAGAATAGTGTAAAAAGATGCCTTCCTTGTAGAATTAACACGGGCAACCAACTTTCGTCTCCAAAATAATGAGCATCGTAAACAACCAACTGAACGCCGCCGAAGAGGCCCTTCGGATAGCTTCCTTGTATTCTCTGGTCCCATGTTCTTTAGTCTAAGGCAGATTTACCAGTTAGGGAATCAACTTAGAACAAACAAAAGACGAAGAAGAAAAGAGAAAGAGAACAAAGCGACGATAGCAAATCCAGCTTAAATAGACAATAAATGGTACTAAGACAAAAATAAAATAGTATAATAGAACCCCTCATCATAACCCTATGTGTGTAACCCTATTAATACGCAACCCTATGTTCAAATACCCTAAACTCAACGCATCCTTAAAATTACCCTGTTTTCACCACATTGGGAGCCAACTGAGTAAATAAAGTTTAAAGATTTCAAGCCCCTACCCACACTTTCTATCAAAAAACTTTCTCAAAACTACCACAAAGAAAAGTTACCCATCACGAATTTTAGACAAACCCACACAAACAACCAAACATGACATCACTTCTATTCGACGATCTTTTCACAATCACGACACTTGACAACAAACGATATGACCGAGTATCCCGTATAACAGCGACGTCCAACACATCGTCCGATATCCATCTCACGCTTGATCTCAACACTGAATTATTCCCCGTGTCGACTGGTGAGATTCTATCAATCGCGTTAGCAAAGTCGTTGTCGCTGGATTCAAGTGGTGCTGGATCTAATGCTGCTGTGGGCGGATCGGGCGCGACGAGAAGTTCGGGGTGGAGAGAGGCGAAGCCTGGTGAGAGAGGATTGGCGGATGATTATGATTATGTGATGTATGGAACAGTGTACAAATTTGAGGAAGGAAAGAGTGAAAATATGTAAGTACTTCAACTTCATAAAAAAACAAGCGAGAGAAATACTGATTGATTGATTTATAGTGCGGTTTATGTTTCGTTTGGTGGACTTTTATTATGTTTGGAGGGATCATATAAGAAATTGGCGTCATTAAAACAGGAGAATATTTACATTTTGATTCGTCGATAGAGAAAGAATATATACAAAATACAATCGACTTGTTTATTAGTTTAAGTTCAGTTCTATACTTCAGCATCAACGTCAAAACTGCTACATCTAACTTTTCCATGCGCAGCTTTACGAGTAAGATCTCACACTGGTTAATTAACGCCAAACTCAAATGGTCTGAATATCTAGAATGTCAAAACCAAAACAGGTGTACTTCAATTTATCAACAATTTCAGTTACATCACAGCATACAAATACAAGCAACCCAAAAAACAGTTCCAATACAGTCCAAATACAGTCCAAAAATGCCCTACGAACGCCGGATAAACGCAGCAACCAAAAAAACAGTACCAACGCAGTCCACACCAACCCCTCCAACCCCTCCAACCCACAGTCTTAACAGAACTCAACAGAACTCAACAGAACTCAACAGAACTCAACAGAACTCAACAGAACTTAACATCTACCCACCTCTCCATATCCCCATACAACACACTCGACAAACCCCGCGCCCCCATAGCCAAATCATGCGTAGTAGTATCCAAATTCTCAGTAGAACTGTTGTTCATTACTGGTATCGCAAACGGACTGTACCGCCAGGTATTGAGGGTATATTTATAGTAATCAAAACGGAGATTGTATTGCTCTTTTTCGGTTTCGTTGATAGAGGGGTTTTGTTCAGTTGTTGGTTTGGTAGCATCTTGTGCTTTTGAATCGTCAGTATAAGTATCATACGCATCACCCGCTATCAACCGTCCATAAACCTCATCAACAACATTATCCCTCTCCTCCACACCTTCCGTAACACAATCCTTCACCCTATTATTATCAAAAACATCAATCCATGTAATACTAGTTTTTAAACTCAACGAATTCTCAAACGTGAAATTAAAAACTTCAAGTGTGCGGTGTTGATGTTTGAAACTGAAAATGTCGCGTAACTTTTTGGTTTTAATTGTTAGTGACGTTGTTGCGTTTGGTGAGTGTACTGCGTTTTTTGCCATTACGGATAATTAGGACTCGTAAAAGTACAACTAAAAACTAACCAAAAAAACGTTTAAAACATGGTGTATACTCAGGGCTGTCGAGAGTAAAATCGGTCAGTCCGTTTACGAATTTACAAACAGTCCACAACTAGCGCGTTTGCTTTCACGTGATCTATATCATCAATTAACCCAATTAGTACTCCCACGCGTACTTCCCACTTTTACAAAGACAAATCAAATTACTTCATAAAAGAAAGAGAAATATATAATTGATAAAAATTCATTAAACTAACCCATTAAAATGCAAAAACATCACAAGCAAGTAAGTATCAAACAACAAAAAATAAAGAGAAAAAAAAATCACTCTTCATCAGGCGCATCTTCCAAAACCACATGTCTCAACGGACTTTGACTTCTCTTCACATCCGAATCATCTTTCTTCAACTCCTCCGTTCTTGACGATGATCTCAATGACACTTTTTCTTCATTTTTCTCCTCATTATCTAAAAACTCATTTCTCTCTTCACCGCTGTTTGTTTCTAATAAGACATGACCTGATTTATCACCGCTTTCGGGAACAAAAACTTCGTCAGCAGCTTTTTCGTCGCGTGAAATGGGTTGTGAAGCTTGTACGATAACTGATGAATCGTCGTCGTCGTCGTCAATGACAGTGCTGATGGGAATGCTTAGAGGCACTTTGACTTCGTTAATCTCTTCTTTGTCAAGGGATTCATCGTCTTCCTTTTCGGCGGTCTCGAGGATAACTTTGCTGGCAGGCTTCTCCATTACATAATAATCACCATCATCAATAACTTCTTCAGTAGACTTTGGCTCTTCAGCTGCAACAGGCTCAGGCTCAGACTCAGACTCAGGCTCAGGCTCAGGCTCAGGCTCAGCAGGTTTAGCTTCCTCCTTTGGCAAGGCCTCGACAACTTCGTAATCCTCCTCATCCTCAGACTCAGACGGACTAGGCGGCGAAAGAATCTTATCGATCTTGTCAGCAGCTTCGACAGCCATGGTGGTGATTTGATGCTTAGCCGTGCGTAACTCCTGCCTCTGTGCTTTGTCTTCTTCACTCTCTTCGGCATCCTCAGATGGCGTCAACAAAATATCGTCTAAATCAGAATAATATTTCTCCAATTCAGCTTGAACTTGTAATAGTTGATGTCTCTTGGCCGCTTCATCTTCAGCCTCCGCAGCAGCATCGATCCGTGATGCGGCATTCGCAACCTTTTCTTTAATCGCGGCAATTTGCAGACTGGTAGTCTCCAACGGCGATTTAGCGACCTCTGCAGGAATTTCAAACTTTGGTGGTGGAACAGATGGTGTCGAGTGAGAAAGAGTGTAGTGGAAAGGAGGTCGAGTCGCAGAAGGTGGCTCTTGGAAATACTCTTGCTGGAAAGGAGTCTTTGGAGTCTCGAGTGGCTTGGATTGATCAGTTTCGGTAGAAGACTCGCCGGAAGGTTGTTCACCGCCGAAAATCAACTTCATCAAATCATCGAAAGAAACAGCGTCGGTTGATGCACCTTCAATGGCTTCGGGAGTATCGACTTTTTGCTGCTTAGAAGGAGGCTGCTCAACAGTCTGAGATTCTTCCTGACGTTCACGAGCAACCGGAGCCGAAGAGGTTGAAACAGAGGGTTCTTCAGATGGCTTGGAAGTAGCAGCAGAGGCACCACCGCCAAACAACGCAGTTAAAAAGTCCTGAGCCGATTGGTAGTTGACATCCGGAACGAGTTTAGCGCTGGCTTTGTCGAAAGCAACACCAGAAGAAGAAGAAGAAGCACCAGCCAACTCAGCACGAGAAGGCGCAGAAGAAGAAGCACCGCTGTCTGCGATGGACGAGCCGCGACGAGAGCCGCGCTTAGCCGCTTCGTTAGCCGAGTAGAGTTCGCGCGGCTTGATTCCCTGCTGCCGAAGGAAAGCCGAGATCGATCCGGGACGGAGCGGCGTGTCTTCGAGCTCGGAAGACTCGGAAACCGAGGCCGAAGGAAGCGACTGCGGCTGCGGCTGCGACTGCTGCTCCTGGACAAACTGGCGAAGAGCACCTTGCTGATAGTCCGGGATCTCGGGCTGGGTCTGCGTCTGGGACGGCTGCTGCTGGACGAAGCGCAGCACCCGCTGGATCTCCGCGTCCTTCAACGCCCGTTCTTCCTGCTGCTTGCGGTAAACTGCATAACGTAATCGCTGTCGTCTCGCGATCTGCGCCTCGCGTTCGGCCAGTGCTGAGAGATACGCAGCGGCCTCGGCCTGCTCCTGCTGTCGCTGCTGCTTCACGGCCCGCAACACGAGATCCTGCTCCTCCGCAATCAAATAAGTCAGCTGATCCCGCTTCGCAGTGAGCTGCGCTTGACGACGCGCAAGAAGCTGCTGCTCAAGAGCCAATCGCTGTTGTTCTCGCTCGAGAGAGGTCAATTGAGCAATGTAGTGCGAAAGATGGGCGCGGTGAGCGGTCACTGTCGGGCTCGCGGTCGCTCTCCGATCCGGAACAAAGTAAACTGCACGATCCATAACGAGCAGCTAACAAAAGAGTTGATACAATTGCTTGTTCAAATAAAACGAAAAGATTAGAAATCGCAGTATAATTCTCGATACTAAAGTCCGGCAAACCTGGATTTCTGCTCTGATTTATGCAGCCTCCGATGCCTGCCAATTGGATCAGGGTTAGGCATTTCTAGAATGCCCCAGAGAACACGCGTTGGAGCGTCTTCCCGATGACGTCAGTTCCTTTCTCGCCTAATCCTTTTGCGAAAAGAAATAGTTATAATGAAAAGTATCTGTCAGTCTTTTTTTGTGTTCTTTTTATTGATAATATGATGACAGTATCGAATTAGCAAACGTCAGCGTCAGCATTTACTCTTACACTCGAATACCAATACTAGAATTGGGCTATTCCCGTGATCAGGATCTCGTTAATTAACGTTGCTGTCAGGTGTCAGATCCAACCATTACTTCGCTATGGTATCTCAAAAACACCTGTAACACCGTATTATAAGAAATCTACATCAACATATTAATGTCATGATTCTCATAAAAGATAATTACGGCTCTACAAAATCAACTTGCACGCCTTTTCCTTAATTTTATTATAATTCCTCATATAGTTACATCCCATAAAGTCAAACAGAGCAACAGCCATCCACATCAACCAGCAACCATCAAACATCCTATTTCTCCCCCAATTTTCCCTAACTATACACTCAGCTTTTTTTTTTCAATCAGCAATTAATACAGTCATTTCATTTGTGATACACCTTACAAATGCGGCGTCCCTCGCCAATATCGCGAATGAATTGTAGAATACCCGCCATACGGTTCATCCCAAATACTCGATCTTCTCTCTGATCTAGACCAACTATCTTCATAGTCCGCCATATCTAACTGTAACATTCTTCGTTCATGTTTTCTTCTTGCAATAACACTTGCTCTATTTGCGCTCACGCGTGATGTGCTAGGACTGAGATTTTCTGAAGATTCCAAAACCGATATCTCTGGCGTTTTTTTCTTCTGGAACAATGACGGAAGACTTTTGAATAATCTAGATACAATTCCCCAGCTACTATTGCCTTCAATATTAGCTGAACTCGTAGCAGGTATAGGTGTAATCACTGGTTCCTCTTCATCGTCAATCACAGTCGCAGCACAAACATCATCTGGTCGTCGCTTTAAAGATCGTTGAATAAACTCTTGCGCTTCACTAATAATCATCTCTCTCCTTTCCGATTCTCCAAAAATTGTTTCTTTTGCTGCAGGAGTTTTTGGTACAACTTCAATATCTTGCATCATGAATTTTGAAAAACTGGATAGGTCACTGGGTAATTCAGAGTCATCTTTGTTTTGTGCGTCTTGTAAACTTCCATTACTTTCATCAAGATTCGACACATTAGGAATTTGATTTTGCGATAACGTTGGATCCGCTAAATGACTTTCTGTTTCATCTGAAGGTGTTAATTCAGAAACAGTGCTTTTCTGACTCTGCTTTTGACTCTCCTCTTCTTTCGCGTTTGTTGGGCAAATTTCCGGACCATTGTCACTTTCTTCTTCAACCTCAATACCTTTGTTCTCGTCTATAGCAGGTTTGCAGACTTCATTTTCAACCGCGTTCTCGTCTATATCGAGTTTGCTAACTTCATCTTCAATCGTAGACTCTTTCAAAGCTTGACACTCATCAATCACTGCCGGACTGACAGCTTTCGAACAGCTCTCTTTGAAAACATCAGCAGTTTCAGTATTCTCGTTCAATACTTTTTTAAAATCGTTATCATCTTCCATTTTCAAATCTTCTTCTTTTACAGCGCATGCTTCAACAACTGCACAGTCAAGCACATCATCTGTAGCTTCATCAAAGTTTTCATTTTCTGCCAAATTCGCGGATTGTAATTCGTTTGCCTTTGACAGATCACAAAAAGAAGTATCAGATAGTTCAATCAAATCTCTCGGCCCATCCTCGTCGTTGCTTAGTTTATTATGATCTATAGGAACAGAATCATCAATGAGACTCAGGTCTATATGATTCATATTTGCTGCAGCTTCGCTCGCTACTTCAGGTTGAACAGTTTCATTCGCTGGAAATGATTGTGACACCGTTTGTGATTCATCGATAAGACTCAGGTTTATATGATCAAGGATTGCTGCAGCTTCATTCGCTACTTGTGGTTGAACAGTTTCATTCGCTGAAATAGACTGTGACGCTGTTCCTGATTCATCGATTAGACTCCGGTCTATATGATCCATATTTGCTGCAACTTCACTCGTTGCTTGAAGTTGATCAGTTTCATTTGCTAAAACTGACTGTGCCGCTGACTCTTGATCAGAGACAATTGTAACAGTTTCAATGACTTCACCAGTTTGACCTTCATCGTTAACAATATTTTCAATTGCATCGATTTCGTTCTTCAAAGAGTTTTCTGCCACAACTGGTACAACTTCCGGAGACGTCATCGAAATATCAACAGCCTGTACTGTATCGTCACCCTTGATAAATCTAGTAGCAACCTGCGTTCTATTCTCAGTCAGAACATTTCCAACCGCAACGTGAGATCGTCCCTCATAAGGAGGATTAAACCCGTCAACAGCAACAGTATGTGTGGTAGCCTCATCATCTGATGAAATTTTCCAGATCGTTTCCAAAGCGCGTCTAGGCTTAGAGTTCTCCTCATTTTTAGAAATTGACTCAGAAACAGCACTATTCCTCAAATGATCAGCAGTTTCCATCTGATTCTCATCTAAAGATTCATTCTCGAAGGAAGACAATGTCGTAGGTGTACACTCCTGCACGTCGATCTCTGCATTATAGTAATCCATAATAGTCTGTTTTCCAAATTTCCGAGTACGAAGCGTCGTCTTTCCAGACCACTGAAATCGATTTGTGAAAAATGTCTTGAGTTTGTATATACTTGCAGGCTTTGTTGGCAACGTGGGGCTAGATTCAGCGCTTGATACCGGCCCTAGTATTCCGCTCACATTAGTTATCCACACAAAAATAAAATCAAACTACCTAATCTACTTCCGTCGTGAAATACAAAAGAAACAGGTAGTTAATAAGTAAATTAAAATGCAAGTTCAGGGGATATAAGTACGCTCAGGTATTTCAGAGTCGGTAAGGGAAGGCGTGGTCTCCACTGTCTCGCTTCCGGGGCGACAGCCAATACAATCTTGATTCAGACTGCTGCATCGCTGTTGTCAAAACTCACTCGTTAGCATAACTCCTCTCTCACAAGCCTCAAATCAGACAGACACAGCATAAAACAGCAATAAACAGAATAGAGCAGTATCAACAGCAACAAAAATAGAAACAGAATGTATTTTTTATCGTTCTTACAGTTTTGTCAGTAGTAAAAAATCTCTTCACAGCACGGGTATATTTCGTCTGAACGGGGATCCGTTGTTTATCCTCTGCAGCGGGCTTGCCCACATCCCGCTTCTAGACAGTCACGTGAATAATCATGCATAAGCGGTGAGAATCTTTGTATCACCTTACGTATTTTCGAAATGTATGAAAAAGCTTTATTTGTTTCATCATTTAATTGGGCCGTAGTTTTCCAAAAAGAGAACGAGATGTAGAACGTAGGGATGGGTGACGGCACTTTGGTCCCAGTCAAAATCAAAATTTACTACTTCAAAAAATTAACTCTACCAAATCTGAATTTTCCTATTATTCACATTGTACATCACATTATTATCGCGATTAAATTTACAACTGGTATTTCAACTTAATCACCACATTCTTACGGGATGATTCACTATTAATGAAGATACATTTGCCTATTTGGGCTCAATGTCAGGAACGGGTCCAACAGGAGTAATAGAGTACGGGTTAATTTGAGTATGACTCTGTACCAAAAGTTAGCGACTAAAATGGACCAACCTTAACAAGATTAAACGTACCTTAGTATAGTGCTTCTTGATGTGCTCGAAGTTTGTAGTCTCCTTAAATCCAGGAACATCCCAGTACAGATGCTTCAGCCATTTATTAATTGCAGGATAGTTTGATCGGATAGTTCCAATATTGCACTTGAAATGCTGCACGTAAACTGGATCAAAGCGAACGATAGTAGGGTAAAGTCTGATATCAGCTTCAGTGAGAACATCACCGAATAAGTAAGGACCCTTGGATTCCTCCAAGATCTTTTCTAATTTATCGAGAGATTCAAAAACACGCTTGACGTGTGTCTCGTAGACTTCTTGCTTGGTAGCAAAGCCGGATTTGTAAACGCCGTTGTTCACAGTATCGCTAGTCAAAGTTAGTAACCAACACTAAAAATCGTCAGTTGAAGAACTTACTAGACCCATTCATTCATCTCATCAATCTGCGCCTTCAAATCTTCAGGCAAGAAAGTAACGCCCTTGTACTTTTCGTCGATAAGATCGTCAAATTCAGTGTAAAACATACGAATGATCTCTGAGGATTCATTGTTCACAAGTGTCTCGGTCTTTTTATCCCACAGAACAGGTACGGTGAAACGTCCTTCATAATCTGGGTTGACACGGAAGTATAAATCACGTAAATGAGATGAGTTGTACAGAGGATCTAAAGTTGCACCGGGCGTCTCTTCGGGAGATGAGAATTTCCATCCCAAGGGACCAAGGTACCAATCGACGACGCTGCACGAGTTAATAACAGCAGTTTAAACAGTTCACTAAAGATTTCACACCTAACGTCAATAAGGTCCTCCAAACCCTTCAATTTGCGCACAATAAGTGTACGATGAGCCCTTTATCTCAGATCAGCAGTCAATTCCTAAAACCGAAAACCAATTACACTTACCAAGGGCAAGCAAATGAGACATAAAGATGGTATCGACCCTTCTCAGCAGGATATTGAGAGTTGGGATCCTTCGAGATCTGGTTGCGGAAAACCGACTACAACTTCATTAGATTGCTGTGACAATCACTCGTCGACAACTACTTACAGGCTTACGACGGAATTCTCCGTCAGTGCTGGCCCACTTGGTGATATCGTCTGACTTTTGAGATGCCATCTGCAAAAATTGTTAATACCCAGAACCGATAAACAATTGCAATTACATACAATAGGTGTAGAGCTTAGACTTCGAGACTGAAATCTGAGAGGATAGAATGAATTGATTCGAGAAGCAGCAACAGGACAAACTCTCGAGCTTAAATATATTCCCTTTGACGAGATCGACGCACTGTTATGAATCACTAATGAGATCAAACTCTTTCTCATCGTCTGAATCAAAGCAGCTTACACAATTCACCGACTTTCCGAAGAATCGTCAGACACTGAAATAATTACATGCTGAGATGAAAAAAGATGGCTGTCAACCGATCTTCCGTCCCCCGGAATTTAAACTTTATCGCGCCCTGACTAAGGTCTTGTAATGCTTACTTGCATAGAATTAAAAGCTATGAGCCTATGACGTCGTTGACAAAAGCAATAAGAAACCAAGATTAAATTTAAAGTATCAATGAGATACCAAAGAAAAAAAACAGCATTATTACTCCTCTCCAGATGCCACCATGCTACATGCTACCCATAATCCATCCATTGCCATCTGCACACTACCTCTTCCAAACATATCCGCGTTCGACAATTCATTTGGCGGTACTTCCGGTACCCAATATTTTAATGGTTTATTCGACAGTAGCTGTCTTATTGTTTTAACTTCCCCTGTTTCGTCTTGGAAAAACGCTAGCGAGGTGTTGTTGCCTCCTCGGACTGTGAGCATTCCGTTTAAGTTGTGCTGGTCAAAGCTAGGCGAGCTGATAAATGCCATCATTTGTTTCATTAGCATGTCATCGTCTGCGCACGAGCCAAATATAACCATTGTCTTTTTGAAGATGTTAGCATGCTTTTGTTACAACTTGGTTCGTAAAAGATACTTACAGTTGAATGTTCATTTGTAGGCCATCGAGAATAAGCAGGAATGAATCGTATAGCTTCTATAGCAGCTTCTGCAATGCACAACGCAATATTGTAACTCGGGATTGTAAGTATTCCATTTTCGTCGATCTGTAACTTCAATTCCGTGGGAAAATCCGGCGATATTTGATGAGCCAGTTCTGGTTGTAGCAGGTTTGACAAATGCGCTTTAAATGTAAAAGTCTTTGCAGTTCCATCTCTTATAAATGAGCGATCGAGATGTAATCGAATCTTTAACGACTTGGCAAATGAATGCAAATGCATCATATCTTGGAATAAAGAATCGTCGGCAAATAACATCGAGGCGGAATACATGTCCATATTGCATTTAGGCATACTTGTCTTTGAGATTGGTATCATCTCCAACAACTGATCTATTCCAATATACTTTGAAAGGTAATCATCCACGGCATTCAAGATATCGCAAATTCTCTCTTCCGGCATTGTTCCTTCGTATTCAAGAGCTCGTGAAACTTGCCTAATAATGTATTTTTTGATATCTAGCTCTCTAATTATCTGTTGAAAATCGACCTGAGATGACTGCAAACTTGAATGTGTTGCTGACGGACTCTGAATCTGTCCAGCATTATAAAGTCCGAATCGATCTTCCGGACTAACTTGATATACACCATGAGATAACCCAAAGAAATCCCAGTTGATAACATGCTGTACTTGATCGGGCTTGCGAATACCACCAGTGTTGACACTTAAAGAGTATAAAGCTGCGCATTTAGTTTCTGCAATGACCTCGACATCCGATAAATTGAAACCTGCCTCGCGCAATGACTTGGAAAATTTGTTTCTGGGGTCGTGGATATTTTCTGGACAGATGTGATCAGATAATCCAAAAATGTATCGCGGTTTCGGATAGTTGATTACTGTGGTCTCGGACATTTGAGATCCGTAGAATTTTAACAAAAATTCATCGATGTGCTTTTTCAAATTTGTGAGATAGTAAGAAGTGTGAATTTCAGAAAATGGCCCGCTTAGAATATGCTGTGTTCTATAGTTGAATCGAGCGGTAGAAATGTTTTCGTCCAAAATAGTTTGGCTGCCTCCCCAACCTACAGGCTCACCGTTTTGATTCAAATATACAACCGTTGGAATCTATCAAATTAGTGGCTGTTTCAATCAAACACATCAACAAAAGTTTACTTACAGCAAAACTTGTATCATCAGACCAGTCTGAAATGACCTCAAGTTCGGTTGCACTGTCAAACTTAACTCCAACAACAGTGACTCCCATATTCATGTAAATGCCAATCACAGGATTACTTTGCTCTCGTGTGTTATTCAAAGCATTGAGTATGGCAGAATGAGATTCAAGATCCTTAATAAGGTCTTTGACGCCCGACACCCATAATGCCTTTGATTGAATGGTGACCTTTTTCCTGCATTGAGGACATCGATGATCACGCATGAGCCACATAGAAATCAGTTCATGTTCAAAATAATGTCCGCAACTCAAAGTTACCATATCATTACCCACATCTTGAGTTAGTGGGCAACAAATCAGTTCCTGTAGTTGCTTGAGGACATGCTCATTGTATGATTTGAAGAGAGTCTCAATGGCATTGTATTTGTTCTCGTCTGATATAGGAGGAGAAGGTGCTCTTGCACTAGCTCCAGGACTGACAGGGTGTGGCCAGCTATCGTTGAGAGTGATTTCATGAGGAGAGTCTAACGCTTCAGACAAAGACAACGCTAAATTGACATGAATGCGCCGACTGCTCATCATACGAACCAGCCTAGAAATTACTGTACATGATGCGGAAGAATACGCAGTAGAGATCGAAGATCTTAAAGCCGTCAGAATCCCCAGCACGTAGACCTCCTCTCGTGACGTCTTTGACAGTTTCGTGCCGTTGATAATACTGGTTGATATGTTTCGCATTCTATCTTGCGAAGTTTGTTCACTGTGATCAGCTGTGTCAAATGCTTGCTTTGATGCCCGTCGAGAAAGCCCAGTCATGTTGCTCACAAGATCGACGACGTAATTAATGAATGAATCAGTTGGCGTACGCAGGGCTTCAGCAATGAGAATGAGATGTTCAACCCAGTTGTCAAAATGTGAGGGACCAGTCAGTTCACTGATAAGAGAGTCGTGATCAAAATTTAGTGCCGGATCGTGGCTAGCGTCAATGATTCGGATCAGATAGCTTTTGTGAGAAGTGTGCTTTGGTATTGAAAGAATGATGAGCTCGCGTAGAAACGCGCACGATAGTCCTTTGCCGGAGTAGCTGTATTCAAGTTCAGAAAGTCTGACATAGACATTGATACGGTCAGACTTTAAAGGCCAAGGTGATATTGAGCGCAAAGTACAAAGTATTAAAGCAGATTCCATGACACATAAATAGAGCTCATTGTACTGAGGATCGTAGGTAATATTCCAGCCTTTGAAAAGAGTTATGACCAGATTCACCAGATCGTCGGAGGATATCTTCCAAGATTCGGGGTCGGGCGCAACCGAGTCTAGAAATCTGCGTACGGTAAGAATGCGCTGGCCGGCTAGAATCATATCTAATGTAGAGAGACTTTGAATATGGCCCGGTCCATCACTTGCGGCATCCTGAACAAGCTCGTTGATTCGAGAAGACAGGGCCTCGCCTCCTTCAACTGGAGTCAAAATAGGAGTGGAAGCGCAGAGGTCACCGGTGCTGTTGCCATTGGTGGGCGTGAAGCGCAAGTCAACGGTGTGAGCTCTACGCGCAAACAGAGGCGATATCGGAGCCATACGACGCGCGGTGGGGCTGATTGAGAGTGACAGGTTGCGAGGCAGCGGGATATTGGTTGGCAACCTTGGAGCAGGCCCGTTTGCGCGCAAGACCGAGTCTCTTTCCAAAGTGGTGGAGATGGAAAGAGATGGTCTGGAGGAGGCCATTTCGGGGGGAGAAGAAAGGTCACAGTTCGGTGGACATATGACGTGTACGGGTCGCGGGCAATCGTGCTAGAGTCACGTACGCAAATACATAATCTAACAACCTAAAAGACCGAGTGCGCAGAAAAAATCTCCATGAGCCGGGATCCAGGGGCCTGGCCTTTGCGCGACAAAATTATACGTTGTACGGGCTGGTTCCTCGCTGAACACTGGGCTTGCTTTTAACTTTAAAGATTAAGTTGGTTACCAAAAATAAAACTTTTAGCAGCCGCGCTGTGTCGGTAGCCAACGGCGTCTGAGCCGCAGTGCTCATTAGCTTCAGGTACCGAAAGAGCAGCAGATAGAGGGAAGGACTGCAAATAACCGTAAGAATAATGACTGGTTGTCATTTTTGTATTTCATTGCGTTTGACTAACAGTGTTTCTATAGTGCTGTCACATGCAACGTAAACCCTGACTACGAACAGCTGTCATGGAACGGAAAAACTCGTGCCGGGAGCAAGCGGATAAAGTGTGTTTCAGTCTGAGTTGACTCGTGCTCAAGTCTTTCAAGCACTTGTTTCTGCCACGAAGCGTTTCCTGTCAAGTTGTCCTTAATTTGCTTCGTTTCGACGACAGTAATTAGCAGCATTTGTCAACTTTCGTCATTTGTAGATCGTACATATTCGCCACAAAACTATTTTAGGTGTTTATTCATTTACATTACGCTTCAGCTGTGATCCATCGTCACATGTCCATGCCTAATTTTGCCTACTAATGCCAAACATGCTAATTTTTTTTATTCATGAAATCATGCAGTTAGCTTAAGCCTCAGTCGCAGCAAGCAACGGCTTCTTCTTTGACTGATCTTGTCCCCAGTGGTGTCCTTTGTTTGCCATCTTGTCAAAGTCTTCTTTGTACTTTCGAAGCAGAAGTATACAAGCTCGAGCATCTTCTACAGAAGAATGTTCGTCGCCCTGTATATCAATACCCAGAATTTCTTTCGCGACTTTCTTTAAAGCTGGTGATCTGCCTTTTGATAGTTTTCTAAATGCTGGAAGCTTTGAGGTGTCTCTGATCAGTCGTGCTGGATGCGAAATCATTAATACTTTCAAATCGTTTTTGATTGCATGTCCCACTAGTATACGGTCTTTAATAATATCTGCGACCTTCTTCTGAACTTCTTTAAACGATTTGGCTGTTACATAGAATTAGCAAAGCTGCTTCGTTCACTCATTTATACTGCACAACGTACCATTTTTCATATCCTCGGGTCTGATACCAGAAACCCATGTTCTCCAGTCTGTGATCTTCTCCTCTGGTCTTACAAACTCATCCATCACTAATGCACCGTAATAATTAACCATTGAAACACGGGCCAGCGCAGACCTTTTCCCTTCATAACCCACACCAACAAATTCACAATCTAATGCAACGTATTTGCCAATAGCTGTCTTCGACTCGTCAATTTCCACTGGTCTATTCCAATATCGTTTGGCCAGTGACTGATCGCTTCCTTTCCCATCTGCCCCTAGAGTAGCAAATAGCTGTGCTGTAGTCGACTTTGATGATGTAACTATGCTTTCTCTAACCTTATCCTTTCCGTACGCCTCCTCTAGATCTGCCAATGGGATATCATTTTCTGCTGCAAAATCTAATAACCTGTCATCTCCTCCTGACGCAAGCTTTTTCTCCTTCTTCACAACGTTCTTGACTACTTCAAGTGCAATACTTTCTAGTGATTTCTCTTCGTGACCATCTTTTCTTGTTCTCTTCTCTGTAGAATCTGTGCTTTTCTCCGCAGAATTATTTAATTTTCGCTTTTTAGTTACACTGTGTCCATCGCCTTTCTGCTGTTTCTTCTGTAATGCAAGCCAATTCGACGATAATGAAGCAGCCATTTCAAAATTTGCCCGATCAAATGCCTTTATTAACGTATTTCTGTACTTGATTTAACTCCTGACGAGGCTCTAAATTTTTCCTTTGGGAGTAGAATCATTGTTCACTAGCACAGATTCAGTTTAGTGCGGCGCTTTTTTGAAACTTTATACTTTTCATTCTCCCAACGAAAGAAAGCAAATGTCAAAAAAAGATTTCTTTGAGAGTCTGTACGGAGAATATAGTACTTTTTGTCATATATTAGCATTGATCTGAAAGGACCATAAGCACAATGTCGGTAAACAAGAAGGGTAAAAAGCCCAACGGAAAACCGACTGAAAAGCGGAAAAATGAAAAATACATTCGACGAGAGAAAGATCTTGAAGAACTTCGAGAACTAGAGCAACGAGTTTTGAATTTCGACCCAGAAGGAGTTACACTCTTTGATGAATTACCATTGTCTCAAGCTACAGTGATTGGTTTGAAGCAGTCACACTTTACTACTTTAACAGCGATTCAGAAAAAGTCGATTCCTATTGCGCTGAAAGGGAAGGATGTTTTGGGCGCTGCAAAGACGGGAAGTGGAAAGACATTAGCATTTTTGATTCCAGTGCGTATGCCCATAGTTAAGGAAATTTACTGTTGCTAATAAATAATTAGTTACTAGAGTGTTTATACCGAAATAGATGGACACAGTATGATGGACTAGGTGCACTTGTGATTTCACCCACTCGCGAGCTAGCAATTCAGATTTTCGATGTTTTACGCAAAATAGGTCGAGCACATTCCTTTTCAGCTGGATTGGTAATTGGAGGAAAAGATGTTCAAGTTGAGCGAGATAGAATTTCAAAATTGAATATCCTAGTCGGAACACCGGGACGAATTTTACAGCATATGGATCAAGCAGCCGGGTTTGATACTATCAATTTGAAGATGCTGATTCTTGACGAAGCGGATCGTTGCTTAGATATGGGCTTCAAAAAGACCATTGATGCAATTGTACAACATTTGCCAAAGCAGCGACAAACTCTTTTATTTTCAGCCACACAGACAAAATCAGTGACAGACCTCGCCAGATTAAGTTTATCTGCTGAACAATCTGAATTTATTTCAGCACATGAAAAGGCAGAGTCAAGTACACCGAAGAATTTACAACAATATTACGTTGTGACACCATTACCAGAGAAATTAGACACGCTTTTCGGATTTTTGAAAACCCATTTAAAAGCGAAAATTATTGTATTTGCATCGTCGTCTAAACAAGTTCGATTTATGTTTGAAACTTTCAAAACTCTACATCCTGGTATTCCATTAATGCATCTTCACGGCCGACAAAAGCAAGCAGCTCGAATTGATGTCACAGACAGATTTTCTGAATCTAAATACGCTTGTTTATTCTGTACTGATATCGTTGCTCGTGGTATTGACTTTCCTTCAGTCAATTGGGTAATTCAATTAGATGCGCCTGAAGATGCTGAGACGTATATTCATCGCGTGGGAAGAACTGCCCGATTTGAATCTAATGGACGAGGACTACTAATGTTGACTCCATCTGAGGAAGAAGGAATGCTTGAAAGACTCAAAAATAAGAAGGTACCAATTGAGAAAATCACTATCAAAGAATCGAAAAAGAAGAGCATCAAACAGGACTTACAGAACTTGTGCTTTAAGAATCCGGAGATCAAGTATCTTGGACAAAAAGCTTTTGCAAGTTACTGCAAGTCAATCTACATACAAAAAGATAAAAGCATATTCAAGTTTTCAGAATTACCTGCACAGGAATTTGCAGAAAGTTTAGGACTTCCCGGAGCTCCACGAATCAAGTTCATGAACAATCAAAAGGCTAAGCAGCTGAAAAACACAGTACAAACCAAAGAGTCTGATTCTGACGAAAGCGCAAGTGACACTGAGCAAGCAAAGAAAGAGCAGACGGTTAGAACTAAATACGATCGTATGTTTGAGCGTCAGAATCAAAGTGTGTTGTCGCAGCATTATCTCAATATGATTAAAGAAGAGAACGATAATAACGCCAATGGTGCTGAAGATGACGATGAAGATTTCATGACTGTGAAGAGACGGGATCATAGACTTTCGGGTTCGGATACTGAAGAGTCTGCTGATGAAGATGAAAATGACGAAGTTGTACCAGATGATAGCACAGCTTATATAAATGCGATGAACGCAAAGTTGAAAGCAACGGCTCCTACTCCTCTGGTAGGATTAGACGGTGCGCCTGTATCGAAGCGACAAGCCAAGATGGCATTATCAAAGAAAGCAATGTTAAAATTCAAAACGAACCCGACTCGTCTTATTTTTGACGACGAAGGTAAACCTCATGCGTTGTATGAATTTGAGAATGAAGACGACTTCAAGAAACATGGAGAAGTTGATGAGCAGATTAAAGAGTTTGTCAGTAAAGAATCTGAGCGGATGAAAGAGATTGATGTCATTGATAAGGAAGTTGCAAAGGAAAAGAGAAACGAAAAGAAGCGAAAGATGAAAGAACGAGCAGCAGCCGCTGCTGCTGCCGAGGAGGAATCTTCTTCTGGAGACGAAGAAGAAGGTGGATACGAGTCTGAAGAGGAAGAGGAAGCGCCAGCTAAACGACCAAGGAAATGGTTCGAGGATGATGACGAAGATGAAGTTTCTTCTCGCAAGAAATCGAAGAGTGAGATTGAAGTTGAGCAACCTCAGACATTGGAAGATTTGGAGGCTCTGTCTTTGAGACTGCTGGGAAATAATTAGGAGTGTAAGATACAGGATGGTCATTTTGAAAAATAATTGATGCATTTTAATCAAAATAAAATAGACCATTTCAATGGCATACCAGAAACTATTATACAAAATATGACCATTCTCATCACAAGTTTAAAGCCAACATGAAACCCAAGCTAAAATAGAAGAACCAAGGAAAAATTAAATATACACAAATGTTTTGGGACGCGTTCAGTAAAGAAGAAACGGTGGTGCAAGATTCGGATCTATTCGCACTGAATTTGTATCAAATGCCTTTGAATTGGAGTCAGTATTTAGCACTATGTAATTGTGGAGATAACGAACGTACCTCAATATGTAATTCAATCAAAACTCGTTTTCGAGAACCCGCAAAACGTCTATATTCTTCCGATACACTATGAAGATTAGTCTCGCGTGTCACAAGGTAAATAAAATAGTGAAGGTACCTTGCTAAATTCCACCGTTGAACTCTTCTTAAACATCCAATGACAGTACCCGTACGATGTCTTCCCATACCACCGCAAACCAACAACGGGTAATTGTCTTTATTCGCAATGATTTCCATTGCTCTGACGATTGATTTCTCTGGCAATTGATCCCATGGGTTGACTGTTGGTTTTGTACTCTTTGATGAAACTGAAGCGGTACCAGCCGGACCAGTCGGAACCTCCGAAGCAAGTAAGTAGACCCGATTACTAGCGTCCGCAAAAACCTCCTCTGCACTCTCAACATCCGGCCCGTTTTCCAGTCCAAGATGGTAGATTCTGATTCCACAGCTTCTGGCAAAGCTAACGAAGACCTCAGACGGATCCTCCATTTCCAGCCATATGACAGACTTCAGACCCAGATCCGCCACAAAGGGGAAGTTGATCGGTGTAGGCTGGCCAGATCTGTATAGCTCATCTTCGACGGGACAGAAATTGAGTGGTGGAACTAGTTTGTGAAATGGGGGATTGTGGAGCGTAGCCATTTCCGAGGCGGTGCTGCTGTTTGTGGAAGAGGGAGTGTTGGAGTCGAAATCATCGTCATTCAGATCTTCGGCCATTGTAAATATCTCAGCAATCTAAACAATGTCTTCTCAGCAAGTTGTAAACAATATAACGACTTGTGGCTGCTAATATAGCAATATCAAATATCTGGCTCGCTGCAGGAATTAAGCTTTGCCAGATTAAGGTTTCAACGCGATGAGATCACGAATGTGCCTTCTGTTCTTCGTTGAACAAAGTGCTGAATCTGCTCCTCACAAAAATGTCTACAGAGACAGAGGGTCCTCCTCCTTCAGAAACGTATGTTGGCTAATATACTTATGACTATTGACTAACAAAAAAAGACTTTACATCCGAAACATAAAGGAAAATGTCAAAATCCCGGTTCTGAAAGAATGTCTGGATGCAGCATTTAGTCTCTACGGACCCATCATCGACATCATTGCACATGCAAATATTCGAATGCGTGGACAAGCTTTTGTAGTTTTTGATGATGTTGAAACAGCAAAGCGTGCGTTGGAGGAAGTTCAGGGATTCCCGTTGTTTGATGATCAACCTTTGGTAAGTTGTTATTTGCAAACGTGAATCTCTAACAGGCACTGACTAATATCTTTTTAGGAAATACAATTCGCAAAGTCGAAAAGTGATGCTACAGTAAAGAAGCTTGGTGATGAAGAATTAGAAGAACACAAAAAGAAACGACTAGAAGAGAAAGGTACGGATAAGCAATTACTGGTGTGTGCTTTTCTTTTTGAGATTCGATATTGACCTCTGTACAGATCGAAAGAAGGCCGAATTCGAAGCAGCACAGAAGAAACGTAAACGACAAGGTGGTTCTTCAATCGGCCGTCCATCGAAAAGATCAGCACTCAACTCCGCAGCAGACGATTTACTTCCTCCCAACAAGATCCTATTCTTACAGAACCTACCGGAGGACATTACAGCCGGTCAACTTACAGAAACATTCGAACAATATCCTGGATTTTTCGAAGTCCGTTTGGTGCCGGGAAGAAAAGGTATTGCGTTTGTGGAGTACGAGGAAGATGAGAATGCGATTGTTGCAAAGACTGGCACTGCAAATTTGGAGTATGGTGGACAGCCAGTGCGGATAACGTATGCTAGAAAGTAGGGTGTATGAATGTATGTCGGTCAAGTGTAATATAGCATGTTAATACTTCTTTATATTTCTACTCTTATAAACTATGAAAAGGCGACCTTTTTCTATCGTTCTAATCATATGACAAGTATGAATAAGATTAAAAAATATCTACAACTCAAACAGTGACCTGTTTTGCTTGATAAGTTGCCTACTCTGTCGCTTGTGCAGTCTAAATTGTTGAGGGCACAGCTGTAAGAAATAATGGTAACAAATTCCTAGTCAGCCTGGACTAATTCACTCTCTCAGCAACTTCTCAGACAGTAACACTCTTTTATGTTACATTGTATAAAAGAAGGAGGCTGTGCATATTTTTGTCTAAATATTTGATAATGTTCATTATGGACAATAAGGTTTCAATGCACGTGACAAAAACACGCCGCAGAAGAAACTGGTTAGAAATGGTGGCATACACAAGACCTCATCGCCAACTACATACCCACAACTATACGCAAGAAATAATCCAAAATGGGAGGAGATTTGAATTTAAAGAAATCATGGCATCCAGGTTTGATGCGAAACCAGGAAGCCGTCTGGAAACGAGAACAAGAAGCTTTAGAAGAGCGGAAAAGGATCGCCGAGCGACAACGGGAGATTGAAGAAGAGCGCGAACGAAACGAGCTCGAGGCACTTCAAAATGGCGGAGTGAAGAGGCAAGAAAGAGTTGAGTGGATGTATGCAGCGCCTCAGGGTGGAAATTTGGGTGTATCGGAGGAAGTCGAGGCGTTTTTGATGGGAAAGAACACGATAGAGGAGCTTTTAAGACAGAGTGAAAGTATGGGCACGCTTAAGGATGATGATTCGCGATTCTCGGGTACAGCTGCAAATGGTGCCGGTGATGCTGAAAAGAGTTTGTCTGCGCGTGATATTGCAAGCAAAGTACGAGAAGATCCGTTACTGGTTGTGAAGAAAGAACAACAAGCAGTGGTTGAAGCTATCGCAAAGAATCCTTCCCGCTTAGCGGCTCTCAAAGCCTCAAGACGAGACTCTGATCGCGACCATAGATCTAGAGATCGGGACTATGATCGTGATCATCGTGATCGAAGAGATCGCAGAGATCATAGAGATGGTCGGGTTCATAAAGATAGCACATCTTCGAGTTCTAGTTCCCGCCACCATCATCACCACCATCATCACCATCGTAGCTCACGGAGTTCAAAAGATGACAAATACGAATCAGAGAGACACCGTGATCGTGATCGCGATCGCGACTACTTACACTCGCGAGAACGAGTTCGTGTTCGAGATTAGTTTTGGATCTTAACTCGTATATATTCTATTTACGGTCCGCATCAACATAGCAGCCGTGAGGGCAAAAAGTCTCTCAATCTCTAAGGCACCATGGAGGAAGTAGCGAGTTTGATGCTTACAGCAGTGAAAAGCTGATTTGAGCACGACTCGCAGACAGGCAGGTCGCATGCTTCCCTCAAAGCAAGTCATAGTGCGCCGGACGGACAACGAGATGTTCAAATGTACCATGTGAAACTATGTTTTGTCAGATCCAAAAGTAATTTCGCGGATGTTCACAGCTTGACAAGCTTATGGACTCCATAAGGAATATGTCACTCTCAGTGCTAGAGAAAATTTCTGATCAATGCAGATTTTATCACAATTTAGAGACTAAAGTAGATCAACTCATACTGCTGTATGTTGCTCCAGTGCAAATAAAATGTAGTCAATAACCATATTTGAATATACTCTGAGAAACTGTAGATGATGTGTGGCATAGCTTATGCTATTTTATAGAGGAAAAGTATGATAGAGCTAGTTTTTTGAAGTACTTTACAACGACAAATGTCGGCACAATGCGAATCATCAGCATTCTTGCCTATAATTTACTACGTATATAACTAGAAGCGTAAAAATTTCAGGTTGGGAACAACAGAGAGAAGGAGAAACATTCAAGAGTAAAGAAGCAAATGAGCGCGTTAAGCACCATTTAGAAAATAGTCGCGCGTCAAGAACGCGTTAATTAGTCGGGACCTCCTTCGATGCGCCGCACATTAAACTTACTATCCTTTTTCACAGCTATCTCAGTTGCATTTAATTAAACTCATCCGAGCTCAGACAAATTTCGGTAAGTGTTGCTAATATTAGATTGTGCTGTGCTGTGATAATAACCATTGTAGGAAGCACTTCAACATGAGACTTGTTGACAATTCTTTGGAATTGCTTCTGATTGCCTGTCTAGACGTAAAAAAGAGATGCAACACTTCAGATTTCCAAAATAATCATTATGATCAAATAGCAGAGACCTTTGCAACGTATTACCAATATTCTTCCAAGACGCCCGATGGCCAGACTTTAAAGTTTGATCTGAAAGCCATCAAAGTGAAGTATCAGCATTTCAAATATTTGTGCGAGTTGCCCGGAGCAAGTTGGGATGATAAGCTGTGTACTGTTTCACTTCCAGAGCAAACATGGAGTGAAATCTCACGTACAAGGTCTCATTTGGTTACGTACAAGAAACATGGGTTAGAGTTTGCAGTGTTGCTTGATAATCTGTATCGCGATGACGACTCGAGTCCTGGACCTATTGCTCGCCTTATGAACAACTCTGCTCATAACTTACCAAATACACAAAACACATCTTCCGGTGTGGTTCAATCCGAGATCAGTCTTCCCGTATCTGAACCCCTCAGTAGGAATTCATCTGAAAGTAATCGCTCACCATCCGAGAGTGTTAGAAACGTTAATCGACCTACTGCACGTCCAAGGAACAACACTGCTCGTGACTCATCATATATACGGATAGTGCCTTCTAATCCGGTTCAAGATGAGAGCAGTCTTTCCGTATCCGAATTTCTTAACATGATTCCGTCTGCAAGTACTCGTTCAACATCCGTGGATGTTAGATACATTAGCGGATCTTTTGCTGGCCCTCTGAACAACTCTGCTCGTGACTCTCAAAAATGTCAGAACACGTCTTCCAATTTGTTTCAATACGAAAGCAGTCTTCCTGTATTAGAACCTCTCAGTATGAGTCAATTACTGAATCCACCTGAAAGTAGTCGTTCAACATCCGGGAATGCTAGAAACATTGATGGATCTATTGCTAGCCTTCCGAACAACTCTGGTTGTGACTCACCAAATTTACAGAATGGGTCATCCAATTTGGTTCCTCAAGCAACAAATGCGCACCCGAGTCAGATTTCACCTCAAAAAAGAAACCATGCAGCGATTTCTTTGGATGCTAGAGACAGTGAACTTATCATGCAAAATATGAAGGACAGGGAAAAGCAAGCTGCAGAACGAGCTGCTAAAAGGGTGAAGGAAATGGAATACGCTAAAACTTACGAAGATGGGGAATTAATAGCATTTTATGGAAAGTATCAACATCCCCGTGAGGAAGAAAATGAACGTTACGATGAAGCTCGTCTTAATCAGGAAAGGGTTGACCTTGCAAGACAAGTTGCTACGAGGAGGAAGCGACTTGAAGAAGCAAGAGAAGCTATTGCAAATTCAACGGCAAGTCAACTTTCAAGAGAAGCTATTCTAAGGGAGAGAGCAAGTCAATCTGCAGAAGGAGTCAATAGCAATGAGAGTGCAGATCGAAGCTCAGAGAAGGCCTCGAAGAAGGCACGAGAAGCGGAACACTATAGAAAAATGGACAGAGTGACACTTTTGTCGCAACGGTTACGGAAAATTGATAGATATAAGCGTATTCCTGAAGACGAAGTTGTTCATATCTTCTATACTGAAGAAGAGTTACAGAAAGAGCTACTAAATTTGAGTGACGATGATTTGAGCTCTTACGTCTCTGAGCCGTTTTGGGACATTCAAGTCCTGATTGATAAATATGATCAATATGCGCGTCTTGAGGCTGATATCGCCCTTTGCCATACGAATCATGCTTGGAGCGTTAACAGTTAGTGACTTACGACCAAGGGGCACTGCAAGAAAAACGGGTACTCCAGCTGTCCGCATTCGCATCATACAGTATTTCATGAAATCTCAGCAACGGTCACTTTCTCAAAAGATATCTAGCAGCGATGAATGTGCCAAAGAATTTCAGCAGATCATAATATACTGATATATCTCTGGCCTGGGGTCAGTGCTACAGACATTAACTGCTTTGAAGCAGCCTTGTGCTAGCGAGTTATTTATCTCGGAAAGCGATCCAAATGGTTTTTTAAGTTGGGAATATCTACGAACAATCATGTAGTAAAGCGCATTTGTTTTTGGCATTATGGGGAGTTTTTACGAACAATTATGCAGTTGAGCATATCTAATTTTTGGCATCTGAATCATCATGTTAATCAAAGCACACGAAGACTATCAGAGTAGTCTTTACGGTGATAAGGAACGACTTTCTATGATTGGACGAGATAGAGAAAGGAAGAAGGTTGAATAGAAGAATCTGATTGGGGGTTAAGGGAGTTTTATTTTTATAGTTGGAGCCATGTACATGCACAAAAATACATTGTCAGAATCAATGAACAGTCATAAAAAAGTCTGTGAGAAAGATTATGAAAATCTTTTGTGGATTTAATCAAAATAAGATTTAGTATATCAAACCGAGTGTTTTGGAAAAAGGACAAAAAGTAAGGGCGTCTGTATTTTTCAGACTCTTCCACAGAAAAGGAATACAGACAATTTGACGCGTTCAGGACGCGTCAACAATAAGCCGCACGATAAACCATCGTTCCCACTACATACTCGATTATCTGCACCGGCTAATTCATATAGTCCATATCCATAACGAGGCAAAGGTAAAATTTCTTTTGAGCTGTGGATAATAACGTAGCGTTAATGTTTATAGAAAGATATTTTCATATGGAGACTGGATGCTGTACAGAATATCTTTTGATTCTCTGTATTGACGCGAAAACGCGTCTCGGCTATGGATTTCTTCCACCCGAAGAGGTACGCAAGATCACCGACGCAATAAACGAATATATCTCATGGCCAGTTGATCTTGTTCCCAGGCAAATAAAGAATTTTCTTTCCGTACTCAAACAAGGGTACAAGGTTTTCGATTATCTGTGCCGAATGCGTGTAGCGACTTGGGATCATCAATTAGGTACTGTGCGTTTGCCGGCTGATACTTGGAAAATGCTTGTGCGAAGAATACATGGTGTGCTTGAGTTTAGAAAGCAAGGGCTGGAGTATGCAGGTTTACTTGAAGTTCTTTATGGTAGTGGAAACCTTTGCGGTGGAGCTATATATCGTCTTATGAACTCACCAAGTTGCGACGACACGTTTATTGAGTCTTTACATAATCCTCACTCGCTTCAGCCTTCCAGTCACTCGAGTTCTGAAAATGAGAGAAGCATACAAGCAAGGGGTACACATGAAAGGGAGAGAAATATGGAGAGAAATGATATGAGATTGAGCACAGTAAATAATTCTCACTCGCTTCAGCCTTCCATTCACTCGAGTTGTGAAAGTGAAAGAAGCATACATGCAAGGACTGCGCATGAAAGGGAGAGAAGTAATGTGAGATTAAGCACGGCAAATAATCCTCAATCAATTCATCCTATGGTTCAAAAGAGGAAGTTCTCGTCTATTCATGAAACAGCAGTGCAATCTTGCTGAAGGAGATGCGATAGTAATTGCATGTGCAAACGACGAGAAGCCAAATAGCGCTTGAGACAGGATTCTCTCATCAACGGGTGAGATTAACGATAAAACAATGTTAAATTGCGTTTGTACGCTTTCTTGACATATTCAAATCTATTTGGAGGCTATAAATGTATGTAACACTGCATTCTTCCTGTCTATGATACATGAGTTAAGCGTTCAAATTTTGTTTAGTTTTCGGTACTTATAACGTGATATAAGTTACGATATGGATTTTTTGAGTGTAAATTTAGTCCAAAAAAGCATTTTGGAGGAAAAATAAAGTGCCGTCCCTTACAGCAAAATTGGGCGAATTAAGCGGATAGTAATGAAGATCAAGTAGAAGAATCAGTAAGGCCGCTTTCATTCACACAAATCATTATACTGCAATCTAGTAGCAGCAGTATTCTGAACACTGTAGCAACGTGTCAACCAAAGCACTTTCAACTGACTAAAAAGCTGCTCAGAAGCAATGTTTATCTGGACGGAACAATTAAGTAGGGTTCAGATGAGAGATGTAACAAGAGTTTGAGGACTTGAGTGCAGCTAACTCAAATGGCTCATATGCATAAGAAGCGCGCTTCTAGATAGTATGTAAACAGATGTGTAAGTATATATCACAAAGTGTCGCTATAATAAAACGTATTGGTAAGTATTTATGAGAAGCGACGAGGTTCCGGTCCTTTGAGCCGCACATTGAGTTACCATTTGATCTTTTTTTTTGAGTAACTTGCCACTTAGAATATATGGTTTACTTCCGTGATTGGAAGTAGGAGATATTGATAAGAGGAAATGTAGTACAAAAACAAAAGCGAAGTAATTGAGACACGAAATTTCCACGCTTGCAGAGAGAGTTCTTGCTAAAAAAGTACTTTGGTTGGCTATATGAAATTTCAATTTGACACGCGAAAATTCTCTGCCTACGATCAGTACTGCTGAATCAAATGGCTCCAATTCCAAATCGGATGAATTGTTTCCCATTTAGGATCATCTCCGGCCGAGGGATTGTCCACCTTAGTAAAGGTTGATATGAATTGAAAATTACAAAAAGAGAAGACCCCATCAGAAATAAGACCCCCTCTTGAATACACTTCAGGACAAACAACAAACAAATGAGAACTCTGACCACTGTGGAATGCGGAGATTGGTTGGATTGGTTGTTATTCGCATTTACCTATTACTTCGGATACATGGTTGGTTCACATTGTCGTTTGTAACTAATACCTTCACAGGTGCATACGTAAATGAATGAAAAAAAAATGACCAGTACTGCTCTTACAACATCCTGCTTCTAGAAAGGTTTAAACTGAAGTTGTTTGGCCTTACATACTCGATCTTTCATAACTACAAATAAACTTAAAACAGAACTCGTAAAACTATTTAACGAAAGACACTAATCCATTCAAAGTTACCTAAACGTGCCAGATGATGTGTCGAATAAGAACGGCTTACATTCCTAACGCGTTCTTGACACGTTCTTGACGCGTCATTATTTAATTTAAATTAAACGCGTCGGTCGGTCGGGAGCCGCACTATTTAAATAGCCCCTGTGTACCCGAGTTTTCTTATCTGCACATTCAATTTGTTCAGATAAAATTTAGTAAGTTTTTGAATAATGATTAATGGTAATGTAATACTGACGTTTATATATGAAGAAAATGGAATTCGGATCAGAGACAACAGAGGTCCTTTTATGTATCGGAATCGACACCTAAAAACAATTCCACACGCCAGAATTGAAAAGCCAGCACTATGAATCGATAGCAAGCAACTACAACCAATACAACAGCCGACGACTTACCAGTAAGCAAATCGAGTCACACTTAAAAGACCTCGAAAAGAAATACAAACTTTTTGAATTGCTGTGTAAAATGCCGGGCGCGAAGTGGGATAAACGGGCAGGGACTGTTTCGTTGCCGGAGGATGTGTGGGAACAACTGGCGGAGATTAAACCACAGGCACTGGAGTTTAGGAAGAAAGGGTTGGAGTTTTTGAGTTTACTCGAGATTCTTTATAATGATGGGCCGGCGGTTGGGGGGTCGGTGTCTAGACTTGTGAATCCGGGGTTTTATAATGCGATTATTGATTTGGAGAATGTGGATACTGTTTTTGATGAAGTTGATGAAGAGATAAGACTTGAGCAAGCGAGGAAGAAGAAAACAAGCTCAACACGTCAACCAGCAGCTAGAAAAACCAAAGCCACTAAACTTCCTGAACCAAATAAAGTCAACGACGCAGCAAAAAAAGCCGCTACGTCGGAGTTTCTGGCAGATAAGCAGCGAATGATGACGTCCATGAAACGGTTGACGAGAAGAATACTGGCGATTAAGAAGTTTGAAGCCGTGCCGCGTCATGAGATTATGGATGTACTTGCGGTGGGCGAGGCGGAGCGGGTGATGATGTTGGAGATGAATGATGAAGATTTGGTGGCATATATTTGTGAGGAGTATGATCATATTCAGATGTATATTGATGATTTTGAGGGGAGGTGTTGATAATTTTGAGGGAATGTATTGATGGGTTTATTTGGGTATAGACCATAGCGCTATTGTGTTATTTTGTCAGCTTGGTATACGGAAAGTTGGTTGTTCGTTAGTAGTTCAGTTTTTGATTAGGCAACAGAATAAAGGTTTTATGGAATCGATTGTGCGCGCCACTGGTAATCTATACGCTTCTTCCAGTGACGTACATGTAAGGCGAGTGCGCCGCTTCTAAATGCGACGCGTCTTATCTACTTTCCTATACCTTAAGCATGCCACAAATCAATGACTCTACTTTACTGTATAAAAGCAGAGTAAACCTGAGTTTTGCAGCTTTGCAAGAAACCTCAGATTGAAGTTTACGAGCAGCTGCTAAAATTTAAAACGTGCCTTGTCAAGCCTTGTGATGGAGACGCGATGGTACTCATTCAAAACATGATGCCATCTCCACTTCGAGAATACTAATAGTTTTAGAAGATGAATCTGTTGCTATTGAGGTGCTTAGTCTAGTTTTTAAGGCATTCTTCCCAGGTTGCGTGACGTGGAAGCAATAGTCAATTTTTTAATCCATGAGCGCGTCGCGTCGTCGGGTTGGCTTGCACCTGAGCCTCCAACTTTATGGTACTACAGCTCAACCTTTAGACTAATTTTCTTAGGAGAGCCATTATTAGCAAGCAATAATCGATATTTTAATGTAATTTGATCATTTTTCAGCGACCATCAAAGAATCTATGCTGCCTTCTACAGCACCCAGTTTTATTGGATTCCCCAGATGCCGTAAAACACGAGAAATCGATTTGCAGTCTGATTTTATTGAAATTTGTGTCTACAATATTCAAAATCTGTCATGGACAAAGATGCATGCACTGAAAAAATGTGTTTTCAGTCAGGCAAATCTGCAACGGAACAGAACGTACTAATTTTGATGTGAAAAAATGAGTTGAATAGAAGACCAGACCAGGAAAGGCCTACTAGGAGTGAACAGCCACGAGCACAGCCTTGTTACAGATGCAACAAAGGTAGACACAACATAAAAACCTATTTGGAAGGTACAGAATTATCAAATTTACCTACTTCCAGCAACTGTATTTTAAATTGTTAAGTGTGTAGAGGTGTGAGTAATTATATTCGCTGATTGTGGGTTCAAAGCGGGGCGCTCGCCTTACATGTACGTTATACATTTGTTGTTGATTTTACCGAGGCGGAGTTAAAATCGCTGCTGAGTTTGAGTAATGATAAGTTGTATAAACATGCTTTTGGGAATCATCATAATATTAAAAAGTACTTTAGAAGCTATGAATGGGATTTGTAGCGTTTTTGGTGGTGTCTGTTTATGAGGTTAAAGTACTTGGTATGGTTTGCTTTTATGCTTGGCATTTTGTTATGTGATAGAAGGGGAATGCATGAGTTTTGGCGGGAATTTGTTTTTACTAGCAGCATGAAAGAAAAAAGATTGTTTAATGTGGGTTGATAGTTTTTACAATCGCGAAAGAGCCCAAATGTCCTCTTTTACAAATAGTTTCTTCTAGTAGCAGATATAATCAACACGGTAACAACATGCTAATCGAAATATATTTTTTTGAGTAACTTGCCACTTAGAATATATGTTTTTTCCGTGATAAAAAGTAGGAGATATCAATAAGAATAAATGTAGTAACGTACTTTGTCACTCAGCGGCTGATATCACTCAGCGGCGGATTTCCTAAAACAGCAACCACATAATCTTGTTTTTTTCCTACAACAACACATCCTATTAAATAATAATAACCAGAGATTAAAAATATGAGCTAATCTGTATTATTTGGGCACGGTAATTGATAGTTCTCTGCTTTTCTGTAGATACTGCATGATCTTTAATATGGCTTTGCTCCGGCTGATAATCTCCGTTCTTCATAGATTCAAACCTCTAACTGCCTTAAATATTACTTGTCATTCAACAAAATTTAGAACATAGTAAGAGCAGACGTGCACCATACTTTCTTTTTTTTTCTCCACATTTCAACCCTTATAGTGCTTCAAGCTTTTTCAAAGTATTGTAAACTAGATTATCGAAAAGTCTGAATTTACAAGCATATGTCTATGTACCCGTCAACAAATTCTTGATTGCAGTAAAAATACATACAATAAATAACCAATATAATAAAATACAGTAATGTTTACAGTACTTTTTGTCTGGAAGCCAATTATTTGCATATTGATAGGTGTTAATGACTGCCATGGCTCAAATGTTGGGCAGCAACAGGTAAAGAAGCTCTAACACCCACATCGAGCCTCTAAATAACACAAATCTAGTTTTATAAGCAGTCTACGTACTGGAAAATCTAATTATGCTGTAATTAAGTCTATTGGTAAATTGGTTACTCTTTATGCACATTATTTACCGAATAAAGTTCCTTAGTGATCCTGCAGTAAAAGATCAATCATTTTGTCAACACCAGCGATTTTCTAGAAAAACCCCGCTTGACTACTAGATTTATGCGTACTAAAAAAAAATTTTTTTTGGTGAATTTTATGCATTTTGTGCTTTTTTGGTAGAGCAAGTTGGCTTTGTGGCCAGTCATTATGTCTCTGGCAAAGAAATCCACAAAAAAGCTTCGCTGTCAGCTATGTAACTCATCTTTTTGAACACCTTGCGTACCAAAAGAATTGCCTAAACTGGCAGCGCCAGTATATTGCTGTACATCTGTGCTGATATTACAGCTGTGAAAAAATATTACGCGTTGAATGTACGACACGTTAGGAGTTTTACGCGTTGGGAGGAAATTCGCCGCTGACTGATATCAGCCGCTGAGTGATAAAGTACGTTACATGCTTGTAATATGGGAACATCCCAGAAAGGCTGAAGAAAGAGAAACTGGTAGGATTTCGTGATAAGAGGATGTAATACAAGGGTTCGGGCGGATCACGCTCATCTAAATGAAAGCACATTCAGAAGACAATCGACTCAAGTTAGTCAGACAACATACTCAATCTTAAACAAAGACAAACAAACCTAAACAAAACTTTTAAACCTCTTTAATGAAAGACACACATTTATTTAAAGTTACTTAAACATACCAGACAATGTCTCATAAAAAAGAACGGTTTGAATTCCTAACGCGTTCTTGACACGTTCCTAACGCGTTAATATTTATTAAATTAGACGCGTCGCCGCATATTTAAATACCCCCTTGTGAACCCAATCTTTTGTTTCAACCAAATTCAGAAAAGACTTGGTGAGTTTTTAATTGATGATTAGGAGTGATGTGTTATTGATTTTTAGATATAAAAAAATGGAACTAGGATCAGAGACAACAGAGGTACTTTTATGTATCGGAATCGACACCAAAAAACAATTCCACACGCCAGAATTGAAAAGCCAGCACTATGACTGCATCACAAGCAACTACAACCACTACAACGGCCGACGACTTACCAGCAAGCAAGTCGAGACACATTTAAAAGACCTCGAAAAGAAATACAAACTTTTTGAATTGTTGTGTAAATTGCCTGATGCGAAATGGGATAAACGGGCGGGAACTGTTTCGTTGCCGGAAGAGGTTTGGAAAGAACTTGGGGAGAGTAAACCGCAGGCACTTGAGTTTAGGAAGAAAGGATTGGAGTTTTTGAGTTTACTTGAGGTTCTTTATTATGATGGACCGTCGGTTTTTGGGTCGGTGGGAAGACTTGTGAATCCGGAGTTTTACGAGGCTATTAACGCGTCAGCCGGTAGCTAGAAGAACAAAAGCTACAAAACTTTTTGAAAAAAGTAGAGTAGACGACGCAGCAAAGAAAGCAACGACGTCGGAGGTTTTGGCAGATAAGCAGAGAATGATGACACCGCTATGAAACAACTAATGAAAAGAATACTGGCGATTAAAAAGTTTGAGATCGTGCCGCGTCATGAGATTATGGATATACTTGCGGTTAGTGAGGCCGTTGATTCCAATGTATATTGATGATTTTGAGGGAAGGTGTTGATGGTTTGATGGACTTAATGTTGATTTTGTCGGTTGGGTATATGGGAACTTGGGATTATTTGTTGAGTGGTTCAGTTTTTGGTTTAGGCAATTGAGTATGCAGCAGAATAGGCAACAGAATAAAGGTTTTATAAAATTGTTTGTGCATGCCAATTGGTATTTATAAGCTCAAGTGACTTATTAAAGTCCTATAAAAGATTATTGTCGATTCGTTAAATCTGTCGTTTTCAATTTGCTTTTTTCTGGAAGTGTCGTCAATGATATTGACGCGAGCCCGGTTTACTATTTCAAAACTGAGAGAATGCATACGGAGAATAGATGGCCTCGACAATTGCTGGGTATCAAATATGCCAGATATATTCATATTCAGTAGATTTCTCAGATACTTAAGAATACTAGAACGAGCAACACAGGGCAGTTTTTATGAAATAGTAGAGATTTTCAAAGTGATATTAAAAGAGGTTAAAAGTGAAGATCTTTGTTAAAACTATTGCGAGCTATAAAAGAATACTGTTGCTTTGTTGTGAGCACCGGCTGATGGACCAGTTTGATGGTGTTGGCAACAAAGCAGAGTACTCCAAACTTAAATTACTACACCGCCAACTAAGCTTAAAAATAGAAAAGAAAGTTGAAGTTGTAAGATACATAGAGCAAAAATACAATAGCAACTATTTTAGAATTTGTTGAGCATTCAAAGCAACGTCGGCATTTACGTCCAAGTACTGTAAAGTAGAGAGTGCGAAGTACAGATGGTAATGGGAATGGAAGACACTAAAATAGGGCCCAAAACACGGACGGGGCTTTTGCAACATCTCTGCTCTACACACAACAACACAGTCAAGCGACACATAAACCCAGTAAACCACGACGGCGAAACTGGAAATAGCACGCAGGATCTGTCTGCGACGAACGAGAGCCTTCGCTGAGATGGATGTGCGGTCGATGATCAACGACGACGCGGCGAATCGGACATCTTCGTCTGCTTCGTCGCAGCAACAAAAGCAGCCCGTGATCTCGAGACGCGGGTCGTCGATCGCGGATTTGGTGAACGATGAGCCGGTGTCGCCGGGAGTGGGTATTCTGGGGACGACGGGCGGGTTCGAGAGCAGTGCCGTGCGCTCAGCACGTGCGTCGCCGGTGCTCTACTCGCGCCCGCTGACGACGACGGCCTCTGCGTCGTCGTCGCCGCTGCAGCAGCACAGGTCGCTCAGAGACCGCAGCATGAGCATCTCCAGCATCACCGACGACCTGCCACCGCCACAGCCACAGCCACCGAAGCAGTCGAAACCGCAGACACAGACACAGACACAGACGCAGACACAGCGCAAGCCAAAGAAATACGATACTCCGCCCATCTACGCTCGCAAGTGGCGCAGCGACTGGAAAACCGCGTACTTTAACAACAACAACAGCAACAGCAACAGCGGATCGCCCGCAAAGGGAAAACCCCGCTCGCCGCCGCCCACAAAACCCGCGGCATATCTGCCCGCAAACGCGACATCTGTGTCAGACTCGCGCATAACCACCTACAGCACCTTCACAAACGTAGAGCCATACGAAGACCTTACTCGGCGCGTGACTTCGTGGGTCTACGCAAACGTTGCCGAACTGTCTCCTGAAATTCAGCAGTACATTGAAATTGAAGCCAAAATCGGCACAATCATCGCAAAATCGACAAATCAGCGACTCGTCCTGCCCGTTGATACAGAAACACTGCTGAATACCGACATGATTGGCGGACAAATCATCTTCGAAAGTGACGTCGGCGAACTGCAGCATAAAGCATACAGCGCGTTCATCAACGAATACGTACGCTCGTCAGCGAAAACTGCGCATCCAATTAAATATCTACGCTCAAAAACACGCGATACATTCTACTCTCTTCCGCAAAAACCTCTCGCAAATAGATCCGCACACGTTTCGGAAAAACTGCGAATCTCAACAGACGTGGCGACAAATACCATTGTGCAAAAATGCACAAAAACCCGTGTTCGCGATCTTATGCTCTACTTCCCCGGCTCTAAATTCGACGTGCGCATATCGCTCAACATTGAAAAACCTGAACTCTCAGATCCACCACCAAGCACCAAAACCGACATGGAGCGCCTCAAGGACCGCGAAAGCTACATCCACCTAAACAGCCGCATCGATCTCACACAAGTAAAAGAACCCAGTCGCACGACGCATGAAGTCGAAATCGAACTGGATAACAACGATTTACTCGGCCATATCCGCAATATCAAAAGCGGCAAAGTCGACGAAGGGTATGAAGATAGTATTCGCAGGTTTCTCGACAACGTCAGGATTCTCGTGCGCAGAGGCGGTATGGATTTGAAGATGGTGTAAGCGCGGCATTTGCGTACTTTGTATGTTGTATGTTGTATGTTGTATGAGTCTGGGTAGTTGTATATTACTTTTGGGCATTGTATTATTTCTCTTGTGTATATAGTAGAATTGAGTCTATATTGTTAACCATAACCATGACCGTATACAGCGGCTGAAGAACAGTTCTGTTGTGAGTTTGTTCATTGAGTGAACGGTATATTAAGTATATACTGAATATAGTAAACAATACAGTAATGATTTTATTCTTTTCGTACATCTTACTGCGTCTTGTTCAGTACCAAAGTTACTCACAAACGCAACTCGATTTCAATAAACTCGCCCCATCCACACAATCCCCAAACTTTTAAAATGAATATGAACAATTCAAAAATGACCCTTTGACATTTTTTGACTTACTTTCTAATTTTCAGTAGTTTCCACGTGAAAATTGGAGTTATAGGGAAAAAAGGTACGAAGAGTGAGATGGGGTTGTTCACTGGGCTAATTTCCAAATTGAGAAAAAAGTCTGGGGGTTTGGTTAAACTTTAATTTTTGTGATTTAGACTTGATTTTGTGATTTGAAGATATTTATAATACTCTTAAAGTAATACTAACAATGCAAAAATTTTGAAAGTCAGTGGAGTTGCTGATTTTTTAAAAGACTTGAGCTGTAGATAACGTACATGTAAAGCGACCCCAGTATGAGTATGGCGAGCGCGCCGCTTTCTACCCACAATTGGCGAATATATTTACTCCCACCTCTAGTTACACACTTAACTATTCAGAGTACAGTTTTTTTTTATTCATTGACGTATGCACCGGTGAAGGTATGACGTTTACATAGCTACCCTGAAACATTCCCTTGAACTGCTCCCTGAC
>JAJLXV010000030.1:0-105605 GCA_030571435.1 Myxozyma mucilagina
TAAATGATATTGGAGTGTACTCTCGAAAATATCGTGAACTTGTGGATCATATTATAAAATTCGATGATTTAGTTGGATGGCGTCTCGTTTACGAGAAATATATTAGAGACGCACCTAGTCTAGGTTCGTTGTCAGCGGAAGTCAGTAATCTTGAAAACCAAGAACGTCGTTTGTCTCATAAAGAGAAACTTGATAAGCTGTTGTTGTTTGCATCAAAAATTTCTGCAAATAAGCACTCCAACTACTACATTGAGTACTAGTTTTTTTTGTCTTTTGAGATTTGTTTTTGCTATCATTCCTAGTTTTGCTATTGCTAATCAACTTTTTGAGCTCAATGCTGGCTTAATTTTTATATATAGTAATAAAGGATGAGCGTCGCACAAAAGCGAACATCACACTTCTCTACGCGACGCCTCTCTTTACCTTTTCAAATTCGCCGCAAGTGGTCTCTAATTTATTGACGCATAAAGCCAGTGGAATCAGTAACTATGATTTTTTCATATGCATCCAAAAGTAGAGAATTAAGTATACAGAAAGCTGTCAGATATCCAATTTTTCTCTGAACACAACGACGCGCCAGTAGATCTTCACGAAGTGGAACTGTGTTCACAAGTCCGGGAAATTCCCAATTTTTAGCCACTTGATGTAGATAAATGGGCTTTTCCGCTTAAATTGGCCGATGTAAAATAAGATGGCATTGCAGTCGATGGTAATTGAACTCTGTGGCTCGACAACGGGAGCTCTAAGCACCAATAATAGAAATTACAATTAACAAAAAGCTCAATGTAAGGGTCCTAAGTATATTTTTGTTCGAATTGACCTGGTTCTACATACACATATCAAGTGCGGTAAGGTAAACGAGACTATATACAGGTTCGATGATACTGATTTGAATTTGCGATGGGTGTCATTGGCAGTTGTTTAGTTCTTTATTTTTAAAAATGAGTGTCAGGGAGCAGTTCAAGGAGATGTTTCCGGATAGCTATGTAAACGTCATACCTTCATCGGTGCATTTGTCAATGAATGTAAAATAAAAAGGAATGACAGGAGTCCAAGACTACTAATCGAGTTGCGACACATCAAATCTACTATTTTAAAAAGCACATAGTGTTGGTATGATGGACCATTAGAAAATGATAATGCAGATTTGAAGAAAAAATTTGTCGGTTCTTCTGGTATAAATAGTGTAGATTAAAGGGTTTATATACAACAAATAAAAACTAAACCACCCAAAGAGGTCTAATTCGCTTAAACAAGAGGAACGACAGACCACCGAGAATTGCACCAGAAAGATGCGCCGAATGACCGACTGAATCATGAGGCTGCATACCACTAGCCCACGTCCGCTCTATACTAGCGAGTCCGTAGAGTTCATATAGTAAAACAGCAGCGGTACAGACCCATAGTTTCATAGGGATGATTCCGTAAAGAGAAACGCCCAAGGTTGGGTTTGCGCATGTAGAGAGCGCAGTGAGAGCAAAGAGACCACCGCTGGCACCGCAGGAGCTGGTGTGGCCTTCGATGTAGTAGCGCATGGAGTTTCGCTGGTTGCGGGCTTGTTCTTGACGGTATCGAGAGTATGCTGAGGCGAGAGCGATTGAGCCTACTCCAGCACCAAGAATCAAAAAAGTGAAGATGGAAGGCGGCATGTAAGGAGGAGCAAGAGAGGCAAGGAAGTAGAGACCGAGACAGTTTGCAAAGAGATGGCCGATAGATGCATGAGTGAAGACGGCTGTGAGCATGTATATTGGTGAGCGGTCACTTCGATAAGTCAGATCCGGAAATTTAGGAACAAATGACTGCAAAGCGTAAATAAGAACAAATGCACCGATGAGAAAGTATGCAGCAGTTTGAGAATCATCTGGTCGCGGCAGACGGCGGAACTGGCGCCGGACTTTGTATCGCATATCGTCCCATTGCGACCGCTTCTCGAACCAGTGTTGGTAGAATCTACGATTGGCAAACAACGAAGGTCGGGTAGTAATTGGGGATGTAGTCGGTTTTAGCGCATTTGCGGGTGACTGCAGAATGCGACTGCGGAGGGTTGTCAAAGGCGTCGATGACGGTCGAAGGAAGGATGAAATCGTCCGCGATGGCGACGCAAAGTGGTTCAGCCGGGAATTGAATTTAGTAAACAAACCCGGACGACCATTCAAAATCGGCCAAAAGAAAACGGAAGCTATCCTCATTTTTCCTCTTCTGCCGGATCTCAGTTTACCGTTGATTTTCTGTACTGATTCTGATTCTCTACGCGTCTACAGCCGCGCGTTACCATCCAACTTCGTCATCACGTGATTATAATTACTATAGAATTCTCTACAATTTGCCCATCCTCGTTGCACCGTCGAGGCGGATGACTGCGCTGTTGAGAATGCCAGTGCGAAGCAGCAAGAGAACGACGTCAGAGAACTCTTCTGCTGTTCCGAATCTTTTTGGAAATTCAAGCTGCTTCGCAAGGCGTTCTCGCGTTGTCGCGGGTAATCTGGCACTCATCGCTGTATCGAACACAGCAGGCGCGATTGTGTTTACGCGCACACCCCAACGCGCCAAATCGCGCGCCATGGGAAGCGTCATTGCGGCAACTGCGCCCTTTGACGCTGCGTAGGCTGCTTGTCCGAGTTGACCCTCGAACGCGGCGACAGAGCTCACGAGCACTATTGCTCCGCGTTCTCCGTCTGGCTCGCGGTCGAGCGGCTTTGCTTGGGCCAAACGCGACGCGACTGCTGCTGCGAGAGCGTATGTGCCGACCGTGTTTATTTCTAGTACGGTCTGGAAGTGCTCAATTGACGCTGCTTTGCCTGAAGAGCGCAGAGTCTAAATCGCGCAATTAGCTTCGTTCGGCATAAATTATTGTAGTTTTTATCTAGAAGGAAGAAACTCACAGTCAAGACCGAGCCGACTCCAGCGGCACAAACCGCGCCTCCGAGCGGATATCCGGTTTGCACACCCCATTCTGCGGCCTGGTCTACCGCCGACTCAATTGCAGAGATCTCGGTGACATCGACTGTGTAGAAACGGACGCGATCCGGGGCCAGTTGCTGGACCGCGTCTGTGGATTCGCGATCAAATACCGCGACGTGCGCGTCTTCTTTGATCAGCGCCCGCACAGTCGCCAGTCCGAGTCCAGAGGCACTGTTTAGTTAGTCTGGAAGCACTCCAACCCTGAGCGGTTTACACACACACCCTCCGGATACTACGAATGTTCGGTGATCAATAATCATTTGCGCTGGCTAACCAATTGCGTCTACTTCTTTATTATTCAGTGTATATAATATGTAGATATATGCGTATATATGTATTGTACGATCGTCTGAAGTTTTGTTCAACCCTGATCCACCAACCCCGCTTTTTTTGCCCGTTGCCAAACTTCCAACCTCTCACAAACCCTGAGCCGTAGCCTTAGGTTCGGTCACACAAAACGCCCTGTTCGTTTGGTTCGTCGCACAATCTTTCCAACTAAGCAATTCTCTGTCGTACAACGTTGGTTCGGTTACGTCAGTCTTATTCGCCCTTTGCTAAACGCTTAGAAACTCTTAATATTACCGCTGTCTGTGCCCATCGCCAGCTTCCGCCCCGGCCGTCTGCTTCCGAAGCGAATTTAGCATTTTGCTCGTGCGCAGCGCCTTTTCTGCGCAATGACGTCACATCCTCTCTTCTCCTGTTTGCTTAAATACCGCTCCGGTTCTCCCTCTTCCGCAGCGATATCTTCTCTATCCTGCAATTCACTTCTAAAATACACACAATGGCCGAAACATACGCTACCGGACTCACTCCTTTACCCACTGCCACCCCCAAGACTGTCTCGAAGCCCGTTCTTGAGCTCTTCTCGCTCAAGGGAAAGGTCGCTTCCATCACTGGCTCGTCTTCCGGAATTGGTTATGAGGTAGCCAAGGGCTTCGCTTCGGCTGGTGCCGACGTCGCTCTTTGGTATCACGGCAACCCATCTGCCATTGAGAAGGCCAAAAAGATCTCAGAAGAGTACGGTGTCCGATGCAAGGCCTACAAGTGCGCCATTGCTGATGCCAAAGAGGTGTGTCCAGTCAACAAGTAAATAGTGCAACTACTAACTAGCCCAGGTCGAAGCTACTATCAAACAAATTTACGAGGACTTTGGCGGTCTTGACATCCAGATTGCCAATGCTGGAATTCCATGGACAAAGGGTCAAATGATTGATGTTCCCGACAACGAGCACTGGCACAACGTCGTCGACACCGATCTCCACGGTGCATACTACACCGCCAAATACACCGGTCAGATTTTCAAAAAGCAAGGCCATGGTTCATTAGTATTCACTGCCTCAATGTCTGGTCACATTGTCAACATCCCGCAAATGCAGGCATGCTACAACGCCGCTAAGGCCGGTGTTCTTCATCTTGCACGATCTCTCGCCGTCGAGTGGGCTGGCTTCGCTCGCGTCAACACCGTCTCTCCTGGTTACATGATGACTGAGATCTCAGACTTTATTCCCCACGACACAAAGGAAAAATGGTGGAAGTTGATCCCTATGGGTCGTGAGGGTGATCCTCGGGAATTGGTGGGAGCTTATCTTTACTTTGCTTCTGACGCTAGCACTTATACTTCTGGTGCCGATCTCATTGTCGATGGCGCTTACTGCGCTCCTTAAATTACTATAAACATGAACTTAGACATGGTCGAGTAGAGACTAGCTTTATATATTTAGATTTGTATTACTAGTTTTATTACAATTATACGAATGTTTTACAGGACAGATTGAATGATCTGTTGCGTTAATTACGGTCTCTACAGTGAAACGTAAATTAAAATATAGCTACTCTTCCGTCAGGTCCCACAAAGTCAAAACCAAATAGACTTTCATTAAACTTTTCCATTTTACATTCAGACAGCGTCATAATTTACCGTCAAATGATAACTAGAAGAAACGGAGTAAAGAGTCAATAATTATTAGAATTTTCTCAACTGTTTACAGGTATTGAAATAGGCATAGGTATAAGGAAGCTTTCACAACGGATAAGACTTTGCAATGCAACTGTATAATTAAAGTTATCAGTTCCTGGTCGCATAATGCGGAAGCAATAGCTAGATGGTTTCTATAAATACTCTGTAACCAAATCAAACAAAGTGTACAATACAAAATAGAATGGAGATATGTTTTGCTGTATCTTCATGTGAATCAATGTGCTGCGAGTTTTTGTAACCATTAAGGTAATCAAGTGGTGAAAAATAAGAACGTTAAGCTCTATTCGAGATTTGGGTCCCAAACTTGCCGCCAGGGTCATCGGGATAGTATCTTCACCTGTCGTCTCTCGCGGAACAACCGTCGAACTTGCTGATAACGCTAATGTATCGACAAGTGATTAATTAAAATAACGAATCAATGCATTTCCAAAAGTCAAAACCAAAACACTTTCAAAAAATAGATATATCTAAGGGGGGTCTAAATGCACTTTATAGCACGTTGAACGTCCCTTTTCTAGCACGAACTAGCTAAGGAACAACTACAAAAATAAAAACTCTATAAATTCTTGAATAAACTCCATTTTATCACACATCGTTTTTAAGTACTAGGTGACATATGCCAACGCCGAACTTTGAAGCAAACTTCTTTCTTTGCAAAGCCAAGAAGCACGTGTGAAACAGATGGCGTTTGTCATGATTTCTGAATCCTGACCTATTCCCGCGGGAGAGACCAAGTGTAATGGATCCAAATCAAAAAAAAGGTGCTGCTAGTGATTGATCAGATTGTAGCACGATGAAATGCGAGCTGTAGCCAATAAAGATTATTATTTGATGAATTTATAGTAGACAACATCGGAATTTCGCCGATCAGCTCTCCTTCATTACAGCTTATGAAACGTTAAAAGCGTCTATCTGCTCGGAAGTAATAAATTTATATTCTTTGAATCTTAACAATATGATTAGTTCTAATGGATGTATTTATTTAATTCATAACGCAATGAAACAGGAAAAAGAAAAACAATGTAGACCATAAGAGGTAAGGTAGTCCAAGCAACTGAGACCACCAAAATTTATAAACCGAACCATCAGCAACTCATTAATATCGACGCATCATCTAGATGTCGCCGTAAAAAATTCATATTATAGCTTTTAAACACCAAACACCCAGAACACCACTTCTTTCTTTGCAATTTCCACCCAAGTGTGAACACTATGGATAATAAACGTCAGCCAAAAATATATCCTCCAAAACTGGAATAAACAGTTTGAATTCTGTCCACAAAAGATTCGTGCTCAGAAAGTGGTTCGTAAAACTGATTGTCTTCATGACTTTCGTCGCGCACATATCTGTTCAATGCTGCATGGAGTGCAACAGTGTCCTCGTCAGGCGCATTACGCAATTGGCGAAGGGCTGCTGAAAAGCCACTGACTACTTTATCCACAAACGATTTAGGCTGGTCGTTATCAGATTGAGCAGGCTCATCAAGATTTGTGAAAGACCCGGCAGGCGTAGTAACATGTTTGCTGCTATCTGTAACAGGTAAGGACGTCGTAGAATTATTACCGCTGCACGGCAAATTAGTGCGAGATTTGCCAACAGTCTGAGCAAAAGTCTCAATAAACTTCTCCGCGGCCAATAACTCGGAACTCAAATCAATAGTTGAATCGGAAATTCCACGTAAATAGCGCATACGGGATACAAGACTATAAGCGAGTCGATCGCACAGTACAGTAGGAACTGAATTGGTATATACAGTTGAAGTCGAGACAGTTTGTGTATTGGTATGAGCAGCGTTTTTGTCAGTCTCTTCTTCGGTATTGTGTACAGTAGAGACATCAATAATGGTTTTGTCAGTGGTATCAACCGCAGCCTTGGGTTTCTCAACAGGAAAATGATGATTGCTCAAATTGTAGTTGGATGTCTCTGCCAAAACAGACTTCTCAGGAACGAGATACAATTTTGTCAAAGACGATGGATTAACAGCAGAAGCATTTGACGTATCCAGTAATGCAGTAGTAATAGCCTTAAACTTGTATTCATCGACAACATCGTCAGATTTTTGGTTACCAGCAGTGACAGTAAGAGAATCAGTCACACCAGCATTTGCAGAATCAGTAGCGGCAGCAGCAACAGAAGTCGTGTTAACCTTCGGCGCAAGCTCCTCAATCAACTCTGCTTCAACAAAAGACCCAAAGGAATCGTCTTCGCCCTCGTTTATGGCGTCCACAACAACTGCCGCGGGCGTAATGCTGGTTGTTGTATCGGGCTGTGCTTCGATGTACTCTATCTTCAGTGTGGGAATTCTCTGTGCACGTGACTCGTTTGCTGTGGAATTGCCATTCTCTACGGTGCAAGTTGTGTTTGCGGACGCATTTTCCATTGCCAGAATCGAGGCGTTTGCCCACGACATTGCGTCATTCGGAGAAAAATCTGCTTTATTGAGCTCATCATCAGTGGTAGCAGGCACGATAATACTAGTTTGCTGAGGAGCGGCCTCAGTGGTGCCGCATTCAAGAGCATCAAGAGCTTGAATGAACGATACCTGTCTCTGTATCAATTTAGCAAAACTCCAGGACTGATGATTTGTGATACCACACTACCTGTTTTCTGTGAAATGTGTTTTTGAATAAAGCACGTTTCGGTTTTGTAGGTAAGCTGGAAGCCATGAGCGATTCTAACTTTGTCGTCGCGTTGAATATAGAGGTTGTTTGGACATCAGATCTCTATACTGGTTAGCATTTTCCGATCTCTTAATTCTTTGAAAAAGAAATGCATGCTTTTTTGCTATTGAATATGTTTCGGAAGAAGGTCTTGATCGAATCATTAGGTTTGGTTGTGGCTGTGTTGCGTCGAAACTAGGCAAGATCATTATGATCAGTCATTATTCAAACGAAGTCTCGCTCCGCCATTAGCAAAACAATTTCCAAACGAGTACTTACAGAACAAGCAAGCTTCTCTTTGAAATTTTGCTGTGATTTTGTTTTGCTCTATTAGTCTCCTTGCAAGTTTTCCGCCGAAAATATAAGAGTCAGTTGTTTTTAGATTACGTACAGTGAATAGCTTTGTAAAGAACTCAGAAAAAGCCATTTATTGAAAGAAAGATATTTTTTCAAAGTGTAGAAGACAATATTGTTTTTTTATTGAACAGGTAATATCAATTTGAAATCGAAGTAGAGTGCAGAACAAGAGCTGAAGAAAGGTCGAGTTTCACAAGAGATAGGAAACGAAAGAGAAGGAAAAGAGCTGGAGACGCGCTGCCTATTATACTTAATTTTTCGGAATGGGGTGTGTGATTGGAATAGGTGAATCTACTTTTATCAAACTTTGCTTCAAGCCTCGGTTGAATTCGCGCGCTTCCAGGATTAAGAAAAGGGCGAAGTGGCTCAATTGGGAAGTGAGTAAATAGCTGCGTTTCTCATTCTCAACCTTTATGGCTCCTCAGGGTGGTCTTTTAATATGAAGTATATAGTCTGGCAATAATTATAGTTACCTATGAAATTTCAAGCAGGCCGTATTTTAATCTTGTCACTTTCCGTATCACTATCTGATCAGGGTAGAATGTATAAGCGGTCTCATGGTATCAAGCTCTATGTGCAAATTTAGACAAACTTGACCACTATTGAGTCCATCCTATCTGCAAATTAAGCCGTTCCAATCACTGTTACTTCGTATAGTATCAAATACTATGTTTCCGCCCACCTATGCACGATGAGACTAAATATGTCTGTAGTTTGACTTTTATTGACAGTATTCTAGCCATAAATAGCTGCATAAATCAATTGCAACTTTGTGATTCTTATTTCCGCTTCCAATTTCTTGAAACGCTTCAGCTTCTTAGTAGCACAGACATTTAAGAAACTTGTCGTCTGGTGTGTCACTCAAAGCAACAAGTCTAGAGTGATATCCAAGTTCCAAGTTCCAAGTTCCAAGTTCCATGCTTTAAATACTTCAAATACTAATAAAACGCACAGATATATATTAAGAGAGCATTAGAAAGCTCGTCCACATTAACTCAAAGCATAAATTAGCAGTCAGAAATAGAACTGGTTTGAAGAAACATTCGCCTACATTTTGAGTATTCAAAATCACGTGACTAGGATTGGGGCACGAATAATGTGCAGAGCTCGATCAAGATGTTCACGCTATTTTGATCTGCTCAAAGTCGACAACTGCACGCGACGCGCTGAGACGCGTACAGACTTCGACAGCCACGACTGGAATTTTTAGAATAGCAGATACAGTTGTATACTCATTTGAAACGCTACACGGTCAAAAACGAAATTAGAAAAGAAATAAAATGTCGAAACGCGGTGCTGAAATGCAGCTGACGAAAGACATGGCGGATAGAGCGCGAGAGAAGGAGATGGAGGACGATGAAGAAGAGCGCTATGGACCGGCTGAGCCAGCCAAAGTTGCCAGTGCGGAGGTTTTAGCCCGGAGAAAGTGCGTTTTTGGTTTTGTTATTTTGATTTTCCAGTTTTTTTCCAGCGAATTATTCACGTTGATAAAGACTTGAGTACTGACTTTTGATGCAGAATCGCGACTCCGCGATCACGAAGAACTGCAGCCGCTGCTTCTCTGCCTCTAAACCCTTTTCCCAGTTTCACTCCGCCTGCCTCAAAGACTCCTTCGTTCGGCTTTGCTGCTTCGACAACGACAACCCCGGCTGCAGCCGCCAGCCCAGCGAAACCGTTCTCATTTTTGGCTCCAGCAGCCTCAGACAAGGAGAAAGACTCCAAACCCGCTTTCTCCTTTGGATCTGCTGCTCCAGCTGCTACTTCAACTAATTCCTCATCCGCTTCTACTCCTGCATTCTCATTCGGTGCCTCAAAGCCTGCAGCATCAGTCTCATCTCCCACACCTGCGGCCGCTCCTGCTCCTGTTGCTGCTGCTCCAGCTGCGAGCGAAAAGAAAGACGCTCCAATGAAAAACACTGAATATGTAAAGTATCTCAAGATCAGAGCACTCAATGAATCTTTCAGCACTTCTGTGACCACCGCTTTGGCAAAAGATCCTCTCGCTGATTTATCGAAAACCGCATCACAATACTCTACATACTTTGCCCGAATTGTCAAAGAGACCGAAGACGCTCAACGAGAAGAGGAAGAGTTTGCCAAATTGAAAGACGTCGAAGATGAAAAGAAAGAAGAGAAACCATCTGGATTTGCCTGGGGAAATGCAGCTCCAAAAGGACCTATTTCTTTTGGCGCACCTGCTGCTTCAACAACTTCGACATCTGCCGCTGTACCTGCACCTACTGCTGCACCTGCCACCAACAGTACATCCGCTCCGAAATTCTCTTTTGGTGCCGCAAACAAGACCGATTCAGAGAAGAAGCCAGTCTCAAGCCCATTTTCATTTGGCGCACCTGCATCGAAGTCCTCGTTCTCTTTTGGACAAAACAAGTCACTCGAGCAATTAGCTGCTGAGGAACCCAGTTCCGATGATGATAACGAGGACGAAAAAGAAGCTGAGGCAAAGGATGAGAAGAAGGACGCAAAGCCAGCGACGGAAAAAGAAGAAAAGTCTGAGTCTAAACCAGCTGCTCCAGCCTTTTCGTTTGGAACACCCGCCAAATCTGGATTCTCATTTGGAGCTTCCTCTTCTGCAACCGAGAAGAAAGAAGACGCACCCAAGCCCGCATTCTCTTTCGGTGCGCCCGCAGCGAAGGAAACACCTGCAGCAGCTGCTGCTACACCATTTTCGTTTGGTTCTAAAGCGGCATCATCATTTTCATTTGGTACTACCAAGAACGAAACAACACCACCGCCATCGTCAGAAGGTGATGCAGCTGTGACTGGATCACCGCTGAAAATTTCCAGCTTTGGAAGCTCATCGAAAACGAACGGATCGAGTGCATTTTCATTTGGCTCTTCTACATCTGGAAGCTCTTTTGGAAGTGCAGCGCCTTTCAAATTCAATGTCGCTGCTCCGACTGAGACAGCAAAGTCTTCCGAAGAAGAGAAAAAAACCGATGAAGAGTCCAAAGACGCAGAAAAGCAAGAGCCATCTACACCTTCTAAACCTGCATTTTCATTTATGCAATCAAAACCATCGGGAAGCAGTACACCAGTGTTTTCTAGCACTCCTAGCGCATTCTCTAATAACACATGGTCACCTGAAAAGGGTATTAAGTTTGGTACTCCGTCAGCGTCTACACCAGTAACTGCTGAAAAATCAGACAAACCTGCCAGTACTGGATTTGGTGGATTTGGTAGCTTTGGAAGTGCAGCAGCATCGTCATCTCCAGCTCCTAATCTTGGCTTTTCTTTGTTTCAAGGCAAAAGCGGGGAGAGTAACGGCTCTAATGATGAGAAGAAGGATACGGAAAAAGATGAAAAGAAGCCTGCACCATTTACATTTACTCCAATCTCTTCTTCTGCGTCACCTTTCGGAAAGCCGGCGGTGGCTGCACCCGCTGCTTCCGCATCAACAGAAGCACCATCAAGTGGAGGTGAAATGAATGGCGATAGCGCCCCACCAGAAGCACAGATTGATCTTTCGCAAGAAAAGGGACCTGGTGAAGAGAATGAGGATATTGTACAATCTGGACGTACAAAAGTCTATGAGTACAAGAAAGCTGCTGATATTCTTGCAGAGAATGAAGACGCTAAAGATGCCAAAGACGGATATGTACCGATTGGTCTTGGAACCTACAAATTGCTACAACATCAAGAGAACAAGAAGAGTCGAGTTCTTGTTCGTGCCGATGGTAGTGGACGAGTAGTCTTGAATGTGTTGCTACGAAAGGGAGTGAACTATACCACAATGGGTCAAAACGTGAGGATATTAGACTTCACTGCTGACAACAAAGGAATCTCGTATCTGTTAAAACTAAAGACCGCTGGTGACGCAGATAAATTAGCGGGATTGATGAACGACAAAAAAAGTGAAGGAGCTTAGACGATCGTGATTCATAAATGAACGTTTGTTTAGAGATGGCTTTTGTGGTGGACGAAATTTGAACACTAATCTGCACTAAAATAACCTCTTTTTTTTGATGTAAAATTGCTGTATATGTTGTTATTTAAATATCTTGTTGATGATAGTAGAACAAAGTTTGTGGGTGTTCTGAGCCTGTGTAATGTATTATACGTTTATATGTATTTGTATGATGCCGTGTAGCCGTCGAAGTGCATTTGTACCTGAAGGCTGGTGCAGAAAGGGCCCAGGCTGTTTCATACCTAAAAGACAGCAAAACAGCGACTAATGCAAATAGCTAGAAAATACCCTGTTAGAAGCTATTATAGTAAAATCAAACAAATTGTGTAGTTGACCAGGAGGGAATAAGGGCAAGGCACGAACATGGTTATTACTGTAAAACTCTAAATTCTACAGCGCATCGCAACTTCAATGCTGTCCTCTACAGAGAAAAGATCACTACAGCAGAAGTCTCAATGCAGTAGATTTATTTGATTTCAATATCGATTTGTGGATATTTATTAATCTGCTGCTTTCTGCGTTATTTTACGCCAATTGACAAGAAATAGTATTACAGTTACGTGAAAATCATGGCTAAATCAGAAGGCACGACGTCTGACAGTAATGCTGCTGCTGAAGCGCTGATGGCGTTGATGACTGGAGGAGAAGGCTCAGGTGAATCGAACATTGAAATTAAAGAGAAAACGGAGTCGAAAGATACCGAATTAGGAAATCCTGATGCCGACGTTGAGAAAAAAGTCGAAGGAGAAGTTAAAGAAGAGAACACAACAAATGAAGACAAATCAAGTTCTAAAGTTAAAAGAGCACGCGAACAATCGAAAACTCCTTCTGATTCACCTTCAATCAAACGAAAACGAGATTCTACTCAGCAGTCACCTGCCGATGAACCTCCACCAGAGCCCAAATCACCTCCCAGATCACCTCCTCGCAAGCTGAAGCGACCATCAGCAGCAGCTCGCCGGCCTCCTCCTCCACAACAGCAAAGCCGACAGCAAGATTCATATGACAGCAATCAACCAAGACAGAGACCTTCTGAGCCTGTTTCTCGAGCTCGGCAACAATACGAGGCTGCGGCGCAGGCTGAAATTCAACGTCGATCGGTGGACTCTGTGGTTCGCCAGCATTATAATGCGCGGCCCGAGATGGGTGTTACTGCTCGTCAAAATTCACCGATTATTAAACTCAAGTCATTCAACAATTTCATTAAAGCAGTACTGATAAAGCGATTCGCGAACAGAGATGATATTGTTTTGGATATGGGTTGTGGTAAAGGTGGTGATCTGGTGAAATGGGATATCGCAGGTATCAAAGGATATATCGGTTTAGATATTGCCGATGTTAGTGTTAGACAAGCCGAAGATCGGTATAGAAGAATGAGACGGAAAAAGTACTGGGGAGAGTTTATTGCCTGCGATGCTTTTGGGGTTTGTCTCTCGACTTTATGCGAAGAATGAGAACTGAAGCTAACTTTATGCAGACGCCAATCATCAATCACATTCCTAGAGATATGTATCATGCGGTCTTTCCTGTAGACGTCGTGACAATGCAGTTCTGTTTACATTATGCGTTTGAGAGTGAAGCTAAAGCTCGTCAAATGCTTGAGAACGTATCGCGGTCACTTCGTCGTGGTGGAAAGTTCATAGGGACTATTCCTTCGTCAGATTCTATTGTTGAGCATATATCAAAACTACCAGAAGGTGTGAAAGAATGGGGAAATACAGTTTACAGAGTAAGATTTTTCAATGATCCTCCTAGAGATGGCATGTTTCGACCACCTTTCGGTCACCGGTACTCGTTTTTCTTGAAAGACGCCGTGGAGGATGTACCGGAGTATGTAGTTCCATTTGAAGTTTTTCGAGCGTAAGTTTTGCCATACAGTCGTTTCATGCTTCTCTAATTAATATGTTCGTTCAATAGAATGGCGGAAGACTACAAGTTAGAACTGGTTTACAGAAAAGGATTTAGCGAAGTATTTGAAGACGAAACAAGCGAGCATCCAGATCTTTTAAATATGGCAAATAGAATGGGAGTCGTAAAGGATAATGGCACAATTGGTATTGAAGGCGATCAAAAGGAAGCTTCAGGTACGTTTCTTGATTCACTGTGAAAAAAACACATTACTGACTGCTCTCAGATTTTTATTTAGCTTTTGCTTTTGAGAAGTTGGCAGGTTAAAAAGGATGAAATGAGAATAATTGTTTTGGTAGAAAAGATAATTGTCCTGTTATCTGGGTGCGCTACTTGATGGTATGCTGTATGTATTGTTTAAAATACGTCTAACGTCTATGGACGTTTAATATAGGAACTGGCGATTTAAACGGGAAAAGTAGTTTCCTTGTATTGTACCTTTAGTTTTCTGCTAGCAAATCGTAATCAAATGCGTTTAATCTGCGTCTACTAAGGAGAGCGAGTATCTAGAACGCGTAAATTAGCCTAATAGTTTATCGACTTATGCAGTACGAAAACACAGTCTGATTCCTTTCTCATAATTGACATCTCAAGTCTTCATAGCAAAATAGTACAGAGCTAATACAAAACTTCTAACTCAACCGTCTAGTGAAAACAGAAAAACCAATGTAGATGCAGTCAAATGTGACAAATAGATCGTGTAGTTCGAACAAAGGGGCGCGTAATCTTGTGCGGCTTTCAATCTAGTAATTGTATACGGATCACTGAAAATATTAAACTGCTGAACGCAAGCATATAAGACTTGGACTTTGCAAAGAATCCAGAGGAATAACTGTATAAGAAAAGCCTATATTTGGCAATTGTATTATGCGTTGAGCTTTTTAGCAATTTGAATAATCATTTGATCTGCTTCCGAGCTTAGAGGCAGCAATTTATTGACGCGTCAAAAGAAACCGACGCGTAAACTTCTCAAAATATGGCATCACCAAATTCCCAGTCAATAAACGAGCAAAGCACACCGACTCTACTGAAATGGTTCACTCAGAGCGATTTATCACTTCTTCATACACCAACAACTGTGGAGTCTGATCCTTCAACAATCACTGTGGAGTTTGCTAAATCTAGTACAATGGATCAAACAGATACACTCACTATTCCTGTTCTACAGCTTGATAAAAAAAAGCGGCTTGTGAAAAAGCATGTCAGTATTGATCCCAAACAAACTATACCAGCTGATAAGCTGAGAATTAGAGCTCCATGTATGCCTTGATCTTAATGTTTGATAAGTTAGTTGCGTGCTAACCTGCAATAGTGACTTTTGAGCAAAATTTTCCATTTAGCTGTACGTGTCATGATTCTAGCAAGATCTTAAGACTAATCATTTAGATTCTCCATCTTTTTCTGTGGGCCCCTCGGATATCACCAATTGGTTGATCAAGGATAAAGATGATTTAATTGTTCCGGATGATAAAGGTTAGAACTACGAAGCTTCTTACATTGTACAGATCATTTGATGGTTTTTTAGATATATCTGCGACATCAGAAAGTGAACCTGAAATACTATTCAGCAGATCTCAAACTTCTGAAACTTTCGAAACTTCACTACCTGAATTTCAAGATTCAAGTGAAGAGCCACAAGCTCGTCTATCGTCCAGATCCACTACCAAACGACCTTTCAATCCATTTTCAGACTCTGAGCCTGAAGATAAATCTCCTCCGCCCAGTTCTGGCAGACCTAGGCGTGCAGCTGCTGCTAATGCGTCATTACAAATGCAGAGTTTTGTATACGAAAGTGACGATGACGATATAATTGTAACCAGCTCTAAAAAGCGTCGAGTATCTGAAACAGGAAAATCTAAAAAAGTCGGCCGATATGATAATGCATCTGATGACGATGATTACGATGAAATACTGAATCCGATAGCCGATGATGAAGATGATGAAGAATTTGACTTTGAGGAAATTGCGGAAGTTGAGAGCGAGGAAGATGTTGCTGATTTTATAGACGACGAGAGTGACGACGCTAGTAAAAATCGTGCGCCAAACAACCGAAACAGGCCTGCTAAAACCAAAAGAGAGGGAGTTCAAACTTCCAGTGACTACACCAACGAATTCTTGACACGTAAAGGAGTGTCAATTGAAGATTCAGATTTACCCCCTATCAGCAACATCTATGACATGTTTAAAGATATCGTTGCAAAGTATCCTTCAATAAACAAAGTCACTGAAAAGCTAGGTGGTCGCAAGTTGCGTGTAGCGACTATGTGCTCTGGAACTGAATCGCCGCTATTGGCCTTGCGAATGATAGCGAGATCACTTAAACAATTGCAGAATATTGATTTTGAATTTGATCATGTCTTTTCTTGTGAGATTGAACCATTTAAGCAGGCATACATTGAGCGCAACTTTAAACCGCCAATTTTATTTAGAGATGTTGTGGAGCTAGGTGAAGACGAAGCGTAAGTTTTCCATAATAACATTGTCTTTTGTTACAGAAGCTGACAATCGAAGAATGACTGCCTATGGAGGAATGGTTCCTGTACCTGGAGATATTGATATTCTCATTGCTGGCACGTCATGCGTTGACTTTTCTAATTTAAACAACAGAAAGAAAACAATTGAAGAATCTGGTGAATCTGGCCGAACATTCAGAGGCATGAGCGACTATGTTAAAAAGAACAATCCTCCTATTGTGATCCTAGAGAATGTGTGCAGTGCTCCCTGGGATCACATTGTAGAGCATTTCAAAAAGTTGGGCTACGAAGCTAGATCTGTTAAACTAGATTCCAAAGAGTACTATATTCCGCATACGAGAAATCGAGTTTACTTGTGTGCTTTCAAAACCGGTTCAAAAGGATTAGGTGCCAAGTGGGAAGAAAAGATCAAAAGTCTAAAGCGACCGGCATCAAGTTCTTTCGAGGCCTTTATGTTACACAGTGATGACCCCCGTGTTCAAAAAGTGCGTTCGAAGATGGCTTCAAATTACTTGAACTCGTCAAGAGCAGGCAGACTTGATTGGGACCGCTGTGAACAGCGTCACTCAAAAGCAAGATACACTGAGAAATTGGGGTCTTTGAGACCTATAACTTCTTGGGATGAAAGTGGTTCTAGTCATTTTGTCGATTTTTGGTGGAATGAATTTGGAACTACCCAAGTCAATCGGGTTCGAGATCTTCTTGACATTTCCTTTTTAAGAGCAGCACAAGCTGGTATTGATCCTGCATACAAAGCGTAAGACTTTTACATAATTAGTTGAATTCTGCTGACACTTTCAAGGGAAATCTGGAATTTATCTCAAAACGTGGATCGAAGTATTACTTCCAGAGTAAATGGAGTGGCTTCTTGTATAACGCCTTCAACTATTGCTTTCATTACTAACCGCGGAGGTCCAATGATTGGACTTGAAGCCCTATCTATGCAAGGATTGCCAATCGATGAGTTATATCTTACTCGAGAATCTGAGGATAATCTGTTCGATCTTGCGGGAAATGCAATGACAACTACTGTTGTCGGAACCTGCATGTTGGCGGCTTTAGTTCTTGGTGTAGATTTGCTCAAGCCTGGGTCCAATGATTTTTCTAGATCAGAGAACGAATTTGATCGCCAGCTGTTTGTTGGAGAGGAAAATCTACAGCGCTCAACAGTTGACTTAGCAGCTTACAACTTTACCGATATGAGAGATTTACTGGAGCTGTGCGAGAGGTCCAAACGTATGTGCATCTGCGAAGGACGTATTTCAATTTCACCGGATCCTATTCAAATCTGTACACTTTGTGGATTCACATCTTGCACTAAATGTGGTGGAAAACCGGAGCACAAATATGAAATCCTTGATACTTCAAACCGCATGAGTCCACGAGACTTTGAAGCAATTCTTAAAAACGCGATTCCCATGCGCATTGCCATCGATAATATTACGGAGTCTGATTTTGTCGTTCCAGATAATCTCTCGGTTGACAAAAAGCTTTGGAAAGCGTATAAATCAAAGACCTTGCAGGCCGTTAAGACTGAATTTCGATTCTCTGATATTCGTCGACAAGACATGTGGATTGTTACTTTCTCATCCATGTCAGGAACCGTTCATCTTCGTCTAGGAAAGAATCCGGAGTGGTTGCTTTTTGCCAATCCGGACATAAGTGAGCCTGCTAACAGTCCCATTCGATCACTGCTCGAAAGTCCAGTTGCCAGAATGTCATTGAATAACGCAACAGACATTTTCGGTTCCCATTGGGAGCTTCGACTTCCAGTCTTTACCGAATTTGATGTTGTTATTGATGGATTGAAGACTGGTGGAATACAGCGTTCTATTCCAGCATGGCAAGACCGAATGGGTTTACTAGGTGCGTTTTCAGGCAAAAGAGCTTATGAAAGTCTGAAAGTCGAGTCAAGGTTTGTTTCTTCATACGTGGATGATATATCTGGTGTCTATAAAGCTTTGCCAAATTGCGGAACTGCAAAAGAACAGCTATACCAAAACAGTAATGGTATATATTTGTTTTTCGATCCTGATAGATGTAAAAATTCCGCTTTAGATTCAAGTGTTTTTGCTAGAGATATCCGGAGACTAGAATATATGGACTCGCGTGTTACTATTGCCAAATTGGACCCGGAGTGGACACCATATACCGACAACGATGAGATCACTGTTAAGGGAACTTTTACTGGAATCTGGATTCCGGTTACGAAGTCGAACCTTGGACCTCACCGTCCACCCCGAGTACCGTTAATTTTACAGCCTTCTGAAGCTTTTGCTTCACTTTCAGATGCTAAGGATTGTAGCCACACAAATGCTCTATTGGTAGCAAAAATTCCTCGCGACGACGAAAGTGTCAAGGTAGCTGAAATTGACGAGGAGCTTTGGGAAAAGGCAGGTACAGGTGACTGGTTCATCGTTGATAACATACATGCCAAGGGAGTTTTCAAGGATCTGCTATGGATCACTGAACGTGCTCGAAAGATGAACATTGCGTCGAATTGGAATCAAGTAGAATTGTCCAAAGATTTTGACGGCTGTGATCGCTGCGCGCCGCCCGTTCCGAAGTTCGAACTGGTGAGCTCTACTCATGATGGAAAAATGATGATTCAAGAAGACGTGGGACAAGCCAGTAAATACGAATATGCATTGAAACGCCGACCAGATCCATTCACTACAGAGATCAAAATTGATGATGTTAACGCTATGCTAAGAATTGGTATCAATTACGCAGCGCTACTACATCGTGCTCAGGCTCGTTTTGCTCCATCTGTGAATCGTACCTCTTCAATGAAATATTCGTGGAAAATCAATCCCGATTTTGAGGATATGCTTGTTCTCCCTCCATACAAATTTATGTTGAAGTCAAATCGTGAGGACAAGCAGCATGCAGAACCTCCAATCTGGAATAGGCATTACAAATTGCGACCTGAGCAACTGCGATCGCTGACATGGATGAATTACATGGAAAGTGATCAAGTAGGATCGTTCACAGAGGAAGAGATTGCAGAATGTATTTTGGAACCTGTCGGATGGCGAGCAGAAGGAAGAGTTGAGCGCGAGGTATTAGTCCGTGGAGGAGTTCTAGCTGACGAAGTTGGATATGGAAAGACAGTCATTTCAATTGGTCTTATTAGTTGTACTCAAGAGGCAGCAGCGAATGCGGAAAGAGTTACAGTTCCTGAGCAGCTTGTGATTGATGGTCAGATTCAGATTAAAGCCACGTTGATTTTGGTTCCAGGACATTTAACCAAGCAATGGGTCTCGGAATTCAAAAAATTTACCTTTAATGAGTTCAGAATTCTTACGCTTACCGGGGTCAACTTTCTAAACAAATACACAATCGAGGACTTTATTAACGCTGATGTGATTGTCGCTGCTTCGTCTATATTTGATTCTAACACCTATCATCTTAACTTATCCTGCATTGCCGGTGTTCCCGCTATTCCTGTGAATAAAAACGGAAGTCGAGTGTTTGCATATAGATACGAACGGGCTTTGGAGATGCTAAAAGCTCAAGTAAATATTCTTGCAAAGGAAGGATCCAGTGAGATGCTTAGCCGTGGTCAACAAACTTTCAAAGAGATTTTTACGGCCGAAGAGAATTCGGTTTCAAGCTCCAAGCGAAAAGGAGGTGAAAAGACAAAGGCTGACATTAAAAATGAGGAAAAGAGATCAAGAGCTTTAGCAAGTGAACGAACAAAGCGTCTTTCACAGGATCCTTTCGGTCTCAAATCGAAAAATGTAAAATCGAATTGGAAGAAAATGCAAGCACCGTTGCTGGAGATGTTCAAGTTCAACAGAGTGATTATTGATGAGTATACCTACTTAGCTGGAACAGTTCGAGAAATGATTCAACATCTCGCTGCTGAAAGAAAGTGGATTCTGTCCGGTACACCTCCACTTTCTGATTTTTCTTCAGTGAAGAGTATTGCTGCATTCTTTGGTATTCATCTCGGAGTTGATGATTTTGATGAAGGCAGTGCTGAAACCGTACGAAAGCGGAAAAAAGATCAAACTGGTAAGTTGACAACGAGCTTTGAAGTAGTAATACTGACCGATTGTAGCTGTCGAGAGGTTTCATTCTTATAGAGAACAGAGTTCACTGACATGGCACGCTCACCGAAATGAACTAGCGCAGTCATTCCTAGATAAATATGCGCGTCAAAACACTGCTGAAATTGACGAAATCAAAACGATTGAGAAGATTAAATTAGTCTCAATGACAACAGCCGAATCAGCCATTTACCTTGAACTCAAACATTTCTTGCAAAGCATTGACATGCAAATCAAACTCGTCAAAAAGCGGAAAACAAACTCAGACAGAGAAATGAGAATGGCAGAGTCAATTGGTGACGCAGATAGTGCTGAGGAAGCCTTGCTACGCTGCGCATCACATTTCATTTTGAGCGACGAAGATCAAGGAAACACAGACGGCGGAGAATGTGAAAAGATTGCAAAAGTAAGACATGATCAGCTCAAAAGCTGCGGGAAAGAGTTTATGGCAGAATGCGTGAAGGCTGAAGAAATGGTTTGTGCTTTGAAAAAAATGCAGAGAACACCTGCAAAGTATCAAAATTGGAAAGATAGATTGGATGCCTTAGGAGATGCTATCGTTGCTACGAGACTTCGTGAGTTTGTGGAGAGCGCGAAAAAGCAAGCCGAGACTAATTTCGCAAATTATAAGAGGGGTTCAAAAGCGTCATCGTACTTTGAACTATCAGCCGATGATCTTGAGTTTGAATTAGATGAGCATGTGCATGTTCTTCATAAACTTTCGAAGGAGTATCTTCAACGACGACGAGCATCGCGCTTCTTTGAGTCTTTGCTAGATGTGATTAGCAACGAAGAAAGTGAGGTACAGTGCGCTGGCTGCGGAGTAACATTCCGCGATCGGAATCAACTCACCATCATTTCTACTTGCGGTCACATGGGATGTTCACCATGTGTCTCACAATCATCAGCAAAGCAAAAATGCGTTGTCGGAGAATCTTGCTCGTCGTTGACAAAGAAGAATAATATAGTGGTCGCAGAGACTCTAGGTTCGCGAGATCGACTACACAGCACAGAAGGCCGTACGTTTGGATCAAAAATGGAAACAGTTGCCGATATCATTAAGAATGAGATACCAGTAAAGGATAGAGTGCTCTTGTTCGTACAGTTTGAAAAATTGATGGATACAGCGCAGAAATTACTTGAAGAGCGAGGTATTTCATACATTACAATCTCTGGGTCAGCAGCAAATAGAAGTAAGATGTTGGAACAGTTTCAGAGTGAAAAGAGTACTAGTAAGGTTCTTTTATTGAACGTTGCGGACGAAAATGCTAGTGGAGCGTAAGTTATATAATTTACCCTTTATTTGATAAGGTACTAATTCTTTTAGGAACTTGACGGTCACAAATCACGTTATTTTCCTATCTCCACTACTATCAGATTCCATGGATGAGTACATATCAAGAGAAACTCAAGCAATTGGACGAGCAGTACGATACGGACAAACCAAAACTGTGACCATATGGAGATTATTCACTAGAGATACGATTGACGTAGAGTTATTCGAAAAAATGACGAATAGAAAGGTGGAAGAGGAGCATAATAGGGTGATGGAACTGGATGAGTAGTGTTCGGAGTTGTGTATTGAAAGGTTTATGAGTGTATTTATTCTATTTATTCTTGCATTATTATAATGATTTTCTGTATTTAAAAACCCATGAACAGTAGGCGCTCTGAACATTTTCGTCCAAAACCTTAAATTGAATTCATCAAAATATCGAGCAAACCCAAAAGCCTCCAAAAAATCATAGTTCACGACAATTGCATTCAACGAGACAATTGAGGACTGTATAGTGGCGATTAGTTTGTAAATAATTTATGGATCGATGAAAGCTTGAACTGGTGGAGATTTGAATTCTTGTTGAGGTTAATCGAGAATATATTAAAACACCGAGGACGTGGAATAAAGATCCAAAAGACCGACCGGGGCTATGACAAGAATACGATTTGAGCGGATAGCTCGCGCTACCTCGACTCGAATTCAATTTTACAATGATTATCATAGTCGACGGACATGTTTGAATACTGCAAAACGTGGTTTCAGCTGCAGTAAAACTGAAAGGAAAGGAAAACCAACCATCTCTACAGCGCGACCGCAACCATTTTCAGATCAATTGAAAATAAAAGTTAAAGTCAAAGAAGAATTCGAAGATGATACAACTGAAGACAAAAAGGAAAGTGTGGAAGCTAAAGTCCCTGGACGGCAGAAACTGTATAAACCTCCGGCTGTCAAACGAACCGAGATGGCATCATCACTACGCGCAACCTCAAAAATGACCACACAGTCGAGTCCCATTCTTGGTGTCTCGCAATCAACAGATGCAAAAGACGACGTGAGTTTAGCCCAAGGAACTGAAAAGAAAAAGCAAAAGGTCGAGTACGATTATACTGTGAGACCATATTCCTACGTCTATTTGGCCGAAGAGAATGAGTATGAGGTGTTTAAAAAGTATCCGACGGTCACGAGTACCAAACTAGCGCGATTGTCGAATATGAAGAAGACGGATACGAGACCGAAGAGGTTGAGTATGCTTACTAGGGATTTCATTGACGGTTAGTTCTACTCGTTAAATCTTCAGGGCACAGCTGATTTTCAGATTCATTGTATAATCCATATTACGGCTACTTTTCTCGACAGGTAAATATCTACTCACCAGACGAGCCGTTTAAATATGAACAGCTCGAAAGTACAGACGAATTCGTCGACAAATGGTCCTCATCATACAAAAAGTACGACGAGATGCTAAGCACTCCAACACGCATTCCCGTTGAGCAAGCTCGAACAGCAAAACCGAATGATTCGCCCGAACTTCCGCAAGTATGGCATACCCCGACTGAGTTGTTCCAGCCGTTTTACGGACAGGCTATTGCGCGGTATTTACTGCTGAATTATTTGATAACACTGTATCCGTACAATGATCTTGTCATTTACGAAGTTGGTGGAGGTAATGGTACGCTCATGCTTAATATTCTCGATTATATCCGAGAAACGCATCCGGATGTGTATGAACGAACACGGTACAACATCATTGAAATTTCAAGTCCGTTGGCAGCCAAACAAACCGAACGAACGTTACAAAACAAAATTGACACACAGGGATTTCAAGACCATGTTAGAATTATCAATCAGTCTATTTTTGACTGGGATAGAGTTGTCCCTGAGCCGTGTTTTTTCATTGCTTTAGAAGTCTTTGATAACTTTGCCCACGACGCTATACGCTACGATCACAAGACCAATAAGCCATATCAAGGCTATGTAGTCGTTGACGAGAATGGCGACTTTCATGAGCATTTTTCACCGGAAATTGATCCCCTGGCGCAGAAGTTTTTGGACTTAAGAAGTGAGGCTATGCCGGATTTGGATTTATCAAAAGTTAAGGGACATCCATTGGCAAAGAGTCGCTTTAGAAGAAAATTGAGAACTTGGCTTGATCCGTTGGCTCATGATCTAACATTACCGGAATTTATCCCAACTAGATACTTGCAATTTCTCGAAGTATTAAGAGATAAGTTTCCACAGCATCGATTATTAGCTTCTGATTTTACGAGTCTCCCCAAGACTATTCCGGGCTATAACTCTCCCGTCGTACAAGTCCTTTTACAAAAACAAATGATACCCGTCGACACTTATATGGTTCTTCAGGGCTACTTTGATATTCTCTTCCCAACAGACTTTGACTTAGCAGCAGCGCTGTATATGAAAGTCATTGGACGGATGGCGAAGGTGCATTCGCATTCAACGTTTTTGGAACAGTGGGCGATCTTGGAGAAGACAATGACAAAAGATGGAGATAATCCGATGTTGGATTTTTATCAAAATGCAGCATTTTTATGTACATAATTAATTACATGTTAATATACAGAATATGAAATTTTACACAGGCAAAGAGAATAAGGGTCCGTTTGAGTAAGTAGCTTTGTTGATTCCAAGCATACAACGCTTTGAAATATGCAGTACGGTTTCTGCTCATCAAATCAATTTAACGTCTACGCAAGGGGGCCCACCCCTTATACGGCGTGCGGTTTCTGCTCATACTCGTGTGTATGTAGATATCTGAAGGTTTTGACAATGCGGCAATGTGGCAGCAAGCTCTCTAGACGACTATTGAACAAGAAAGAGTATCAATGAAAGCCAGCAAAACCTGAGTTGAGTTGAGTTTATTTAACGCCTACGCAAAGCCTGCAAAACCTCCAATCAAATCAATTCAACGCCTGCACACCCGCAAAACCACAAGTAATAATCAAGAGGAAGACAAGGTGATATCAAGAGCACTTCGTCCGGGTAACACCCATATATAAGGGGTGAAAAAATAAAAATAAATGCCTCCAAACGGATTTGAACCGTTGATCTCAGCATTACTAGTGCTGCGCCTTACCAACTTGGCCATAGAGGCTTGTCATATCTTTGAAACAAAAATGGTTTATTATCTTTGCTTAAAACAAATAATTTTTTAAAAAAAAATTATTCTTTCCCTTTTTTCTTTACTTTTGTTGATTTTAGATTTTTATTTGTTTTATGGTTGAGTTAGAGTTAAGTTAGTGAAGTAGTCGGATTCTTTGTCCTTTTGTTTCCGAGTCATATTATGTATGTATATGCCTAATCAATGGCCCTCAAGATTAAAAAAAAAAATCCTAGTAATCAGCATCATACGACTGTAAGTTTAGGAATTTATGAGATTTTGGAAAAAGCAAAGTACATCATTAACTATAGGCAGGGACAGGTTTACTAGTTCTAGCTAAAAAAAAAGGTAAAAGGGAAAAAGAGACAAGGGAAAAGGGAAAAAACCCATTATGAGTTTAGTAATATGCTTATTTTCCATTGAAAAATGAATGGCAAGAATGGCAGTTTGTTTTTGCTTTTTCTGTTAGATGATCAGTATGTGAGTGTGGTATTTATGAAGGAAATGTCGATCGGAGATTATAATCCTCTCGCGCGCGCTTGACCATAAAATTGTCTTATTTAGTGCATATGGAGTATATGTATGTAGAAATATTCAAAGTACAAAATTAATCATTATAAAAATACAAACTCGTCTCCCACAATTCCTCCCTTACGAGAACTTCCACCGATTTCCACAATTCTCACACGTACAAAACGTCGTCAACGGTTCATCCGCCGATCTCGTCTGCATCTGATAATACGACACCTTTTTCTGCTTACATTTACCACACGTGAACCGATCCGTGATCGCGCGCTCTTCTTTCGCACCTTGAGCGTTGAATAGGTTTTTTTCTTCAAGCTTCTTAATCTCGCTTTTGAGCTCCTCGGATGCCATTTCTTGCGGACTCATGCGGTACAGTCTGTCTGCTGAGATTTCTCCGGAAACGACGCGGGCGCGGAGAGATGGGTTTTTGGGGTCTTTGAGATTGAGAAAGAGCGAACGCATTTTTGTGCGGTAGGTTGGCGTTGTGCCTTTTTCGTGATGATAGACGACTTGCTCGATTTGTTTGGAGCAGGAAAGAATAATATCCGAGTCTGTGCACGTTAGAAATTGTAACTAAAATCCGTTAGAGATAGAGAAAGACGTACGGGCGTCGGAGTCGCTGGCAAGGGCGTTGTATGTGACGGTTACGCAGCTGTCGCGGACTTTGTCGCCGTAGATGGTTGTTGATACGTTGTCAGTTTTGACATCGCGGAGTTGGCCGTTTGGTAAGCGTTGGACTTTTGGTCTAGATAGTGTATTTGCTGTTGTATTTGTACTTGATGCTGTTGTCGGTGTCGATGTCTTTGTCGCTGATGCTGATGCTGATGCTGTCGATGTCGCTGTCGTTGTCTTTGTAGTCGCTGTCGCTGTCGACGCAGAAACGGACGGTTTCGAGGCATGCGCGTTCGGCTTTCCTTTTTGCGCAGTAACTTCGTCTTTCCATTTTTTAATAATCGATTTAACTTGCTCCGATACTTTTTTATCCGGATGCGAACGAAATTTGTTTACCGCGATGCCCAATTTTGTTTCCTAAACGCCATAAAAGTCGTTAATATTTAGTCATCTATACTGTTATAACAATACAACGTAATAAAACGATAGAAGGTAGAAGGTAGAAGTTGAAGGTAGAAGACATACACGAAGAAGCTTCTCAGTCGGCTGAACACCAGCTTTCAACTGCGCAAGAATCTCGATAATAGATTCAGCAGTCGGAGCATGTTCGAGCGCCGACATCAGCTCTTTAATTTCCTTCACATCGATTGCCATTCCTCCGTTTTTCGGTCAATCGTTCGTCCTGTTCTACCTATCGGCCTCTTTAGAAGTATACGAAATTACAAAAGAGATGACGTCGGCTTCTCGCGGTTTTGGAAAATTACGGTTGATTATTAGGTCGGGTTAGGGGTACGGAGCGGGAAGTGGAGGTGTTTGACGTACTTGTAGGGTTTACTTCCCAATCACGTAAATAACGCGCTACACGTCTCTTTAGTCTTTTAAAGCTGAAGGTTGTCGGTTATTTAATCAATGTTGTACGCGAGTGGAATGATTATTTGTTACTGAAGGTTTGCACTGAAATATGGGGCTAAGCCGGAAAGGGCAGGCAAGATATATGCGTCTCAGTTTATCGATGACGCGCAGGCCCGACATGGGTGATTAATACCCCCTACGAATCTCATAATTTTATATGGCTATGTTGACAACAGCTACATTGATAATGAGACAGGAAAAATTTAATCTATATGAATATGCAATACAAGTCGATCCTGTGACAACCATATCGAAGGTTGGAATCCAGACAGGAATCCCACAAGAATCACCTGTTCTCTCCCATTCTTTTTTATTGTATCTCAGTCCTCTGTTCGCTTTTTTGCACGATACAGTTTCTGATCTTATATATCCTCGCTATACTGATGATATTGTGCTCATTGTGTCTGGATCCACTGCCTCTGCAAATGTTCAATACCCCGCTAAGATCATGGCCAAAGTCATTGAATGGGACCGCAATAATGCGGTACATTTTGATCCTGATAGGTCTGAACTAATTCTCTTTGCTTCTGGGCGTTCACCACCCACTTCTTGATAATTCTGCTTGGTCCTTGTCAGCAAATTGTGCCAAAACAATGTGCTAAATGGCTGGAGTATATACTTTGAGTCCCGTCTGACTTCTAATGCACACCTGTCGCGTGAACTTGCCACTGCAGAAAGAGTATCTTAAATTATGGGAAACACTGATCTTGGCTTATCAATTTCTGGTTTTAGACAATTGTGTATTAATTGTAATTTAATTTTGGTCAAACATAAAAAATTTTTGGTCAAACATGAAGAAAAAAATGGAGCTTTAAGAAAGTAGTGAGTAAACTAAAACATGAAATAGATCGACACTTTTGGACGAAGTTTGGATGAAATATTAGATTTTGTGCGCGACTTTTAAAAATCATTGAATTTACTTTTACATTATGGTATATCCAGTATACACTACAGACCTGATAATAATCAGAAAACAGCATTAATGCAATAATATATACGAGAATTGCAACACGCAACGTTACGCTATCACAGATATTAAACCAAATTAACTATAACGTGAGTGCGTCGCATGTCAGCGACCGTCGCATTTCCCAACGTGTAGTCGATGCGACTCGTCTCACCGCCCTTTCAGACCCAAAAGTCACCACAAATAGCCTTCTTCAAAAAACATTTTTAATACCAAAGCGACTATGGCTTCTGAAGCTACGCGTAAAGGCCCGTAAATACGTATTTGAAGGAGCAGCGAAGAAATACGAAGCCTCTGAACATACAGCTACGCCGACGACGTGCCTGCATCTTCTCACGTGGCAAAGTTGTGCCCAAGTTAAGATGCCTTACAAATCAAGAAGTTTATTGTTTAGTATATATATAAGTTGGATACGTGAGATTTTTTTAATTTAAACTGGCGAATTTAGAAGATATGGTGACGGAATCATTTGATCCTACAATGCGCCTGCTGTTGGCAGTGGATGGTCAACTGAGTTTGTTGCCCGACATCAAGAGCTCTAAATTCAAATGGATTTAAACTAAAATTACCAAAAACTGAATATAAGTATCTTAGACTTATCTCTGAGCGGTGCGACCTTATTAAAAATTTATATCATTATATGTGCCATATTCAATACTATGTTGAACATATACATGACATCCATTATATGTGTAATATTCTATAATTTGTTGAACATTAATAATGTAATTCATCATATTATATTCTTTGTATCATATTCAATAAAATGCAAAACATCTACCATGCAAAACATTTACCATGCAATCCATTATATGTGTGATATTAAATAATATGTTGGAACATCAAGAGCTTTCACAAACAAAACCTGAGTACAATATACTAAATAAATACATGTCCTCCAAAAACGCTTCAAAAACAAAATAAAATAAATTAACAGTAAGAACTTGATAGAATCTTTTGCTTCCAATCTTCCGAATTAATCTCTAACAATAATGTGTATATGTAATTAAACAATTGACAAAAGCAACTCAATTTAGCCGTTTGTCTGAAAGGTTCGTTTAGAAGGGCCATCAAGCTTAAATAAACAAGAGAAAGTGAATATGACCAAAGAAAAAAAAAAAAAAGGGGAGAAGGAACGAAATATTTTGGAAAATGGAACGGAATGATGGATTATAATCAGAGCTTAGTTACCGTATACAGTATACAATACAGTCAGAGTTTTTAGACTGTGGTAGAAATTTTTTAAGATTTGAGAGTTTGTAGTGTTGAAAATAGAGATTGTTGTTATAGTGGCGTTGGGAAAGTGCGACGCTCACTTACGTTCACGTTAAACTAATTAACTATAAACCAAACCAAATTAACTACGCCATAGAATATAAGAAAAAATCGCCTAGATAGTTCTCGTAGTATATAAACAACAGTCAAATAAATAGTAAATAAAAAAAGTATTTATTGAGAGAATTTGCAGAGATAAGTACAGGGATTTAAAATTACCGAAACGGGAAAGAGAAGAAGTAAGAACATTGATATAAGTTAAGATAGAACAAATATATAGCTGGATGGCTTTATTGTGCTGTGAGATGTAGAGATTGATTAGATTAATAAATAAAATGTGTTTTATTTTCTTTACCGCTTCAAATAACATGATTTTGTTTAAACAAAGTATGTAAGAGTTTCAAATGGACAGATACTACGTAATGATATGTCTTCAACTTGCAAATAAACAAATAAACAAATAAATTCTAATCACCACCGAAATGCAGAATAATATGAATTGGTAAGTTCTGATATTACGAGTGTTTTTAATAAAGCTTGTTAATTTGCTGCAGAATTGATAAGAAAGTAAAAATGATGATGATGATAATAAAATAAAATGAATCAAAAAGTAGTACTATTAATTAAAGGTACTCTAGATTTTCACTTTGCAAGGCCACCAATAACTTCAGATTGAAGTCTTTTCTCTTCCTTTGCAGCCGTCAACGTCTCGATGCCTATGATTAACGTTAACAACCGACTCTTAACTCTAACGTGTGAAAAAGGAACATACTGCGAAGATCAGAGACGATATCCTTTGTCTTTCCAAAATAAACTTCTTGAAGTTGATTTCTCATCTTTGACTCTACATCTTCAACCATACGACCGATTGTCGCGATATGCGCTACATCTTCGTCTACAGACGCGTCAAGTTCAGTTTGTCGGGATAAATTACCGCCAAGTTCGAAGGTTCCCAAGGATGATGTTTGCAAAGGTGAAAGACTGAGGATGATTGTACTTGTGAGTTTATAATGCGCTGATGTAGATGATTTTTGTTCGACTTCGAATACGTGAATTGAGTCCCATTCTCCTGATGACGAAAGAGCAGCTTTTTTTAATAAAACAACACCAGCGAATCCGTCGTCTAATTCCCATAAATACACAGAAGAAAGACCACCTTCGTAATATAAATCACGATAGATATCAAAAGCATCGTTCGCAATGACTTCCAACTCACGAATCCGCGCACTAGGCACAGCGCCATCTTCCAACGGCGGATCGTACATGTTACTAAACGGACTGCGGTAACTGTCGCCGTCGCGGTTGTAGTCGCAGATAAGATAGTCTTTGCCGGATTGAGTGCATTTGCGGATTGATAAGGGCGCGTCGACGGAGGAGAGAAGGTCTTCGGTGAGGGCGGGAGCGAGGGAGCAGATGGTGGAAAGGTTGGCGGTTGTGTCTTTTGGGTTCAGACGGCGGAGCAGGTCGAGCGCGGCGTCAAAGGGGTCCTGCTGTCACGTTAATCAACCATACTCCTAAAGCGCATAAAGTAAACAAACCATCGTTCTAATCTACTACGCTTGTTGACACCTACGACACAGTGCTGCACGACAGCGCGCACTACGATGTGGAAGATAGTCTATCACGTGATCATTAATTACGTCAAAATTACATAATGCATCATAAAGGTCGAGTCGAGGTCAGGCCCAGGTGCCTCGACGGAGCTGGAGGAGGTTTTGGACGCACTCGTATTCGGAGAGTGCTCTTTCGCTGTTGCTGTTGTTGCTGTTTGTGGTCGTTGTCGTTGTTGGTTTGTTTGCAGGTATTGTTGTTGTTTTGGTTGTTGTGGTTGTTGCTGTGGAAGTAGTTCGCGGTAGTTGTTTTGATGGCGAAGAAGAAGAGAATACGACCTGTGCTTTTCCGTCCGCCGACATCGCGAGCCGTAGAAAGGACGCCGTAGACGCTGACGACGCTGTAGAAGGCGACGGAGAGGTAATTGCGGCCATTGACATGATATTCCGCCGCGAAGAGGACAGCGGAGCGAGCACGCGTTCGCGTTCGCGTTCGGGCTTGACGCGTGTGGGCGAGTCTTGCGCGTCGTCGGCGTCAACATCAGGACCGGGACCGGGCGAAGAGGACATTGATGACAAAGACGAGGCGACTGACAGCGCCGGCGACGACGACGACGACGACGACTGCTGCGCGCGACGCGACGACTGTCTTCTGTTCTGGAACCAGATCTACTCCATTAACATCTTCCACACATCTCAACACACACTTCTCACGATAAATACCTGAACAGCCTTCTCGGACATGCCCACGCGCTGCGCAATCTCCTGACGCACGTGTCGCGGCGGCTTCGCGCAGCGCTGGAACTCCGAGTGCAGAATCTGGAGCTCGTTCGGCGACGTGCGTCTGCGTTTGCGGCGGGCCAATGGCGCGTTGTCGATTTCGGGCTCGCGGTGCGGATACGTCGCCGGCGAGTGCGAAATGAACGCGTACGACGAGATCATCTCAATGCTGCGTTATGGTGGTGTGTTGTGATAATGTATGGTGTAGGGTGGTGAAGTAGAGTAGAGTAGAGTGGAGGAGACGCGAGTAAACACCGCGCCATTGGAATGCTTCTTTTGGCGTTAATAGCACCCCGCGCTCATTAACCTCTTCCCAGGCGCGTCGCGTCCCAAAACTACACCAATCCGACTAATTACACTACTCGCACTGACTAATCACTCTCGCATACTATTATCTAATATACTGACTGTATATGAATGTATTGATGTATTGATGTATTGATGTATTGATGTATTGTACACTACGCCAAACTCTTAATCTCCTTAACAACCTCATCAAACGCAGCGCCGTACTCACTACTCTCCCCCTTCGCGCCCTTCTTAAACCCGCCCGGAACGACCATCACGCAACTCGTCGGCCGCTTCGTCGCGCCCGCGCCGCCGAGGTCTTCCTTTGACGGCACAAATACATACGGAACAGAGCTATCTTCGCACAGCACCGGAATATGCGAAATAACATCGCCAGGTGAAATGTCGCCTGCAATGATAACTAAGCCTTTATCGCCTTTTCGTAGCGATTTGACTACTTCTTTCACTCCTCTTTTAACGTGTTTTTGTTTCGCAGCTGTTACCGTCAGTACCACATCTATATATATATATATTTGTTGAGGACATACCCTTCTTAATAGTCTTTAAAACTTTCTTATTCAACTTCTTTGGCGCAAGTGGTTTCGCAAACGGCAACTGTGCTGATAATCGCTGCTCATATCTCCCTTCATCATCTCCATTCTCTTCTTTCTCTTTCTTACTCTTCTTCTCTTCTACCTCTTTTTCTTCCTCCGCAGCAGCAGCAGTGGAATCCTCCATTACAACATCGTCCTCAACAACTAACGACTTGCGCTTCTCCTTCTTTTCCTTCTTATCTTTCTTCGCGGCTTTGTCTGAGGCCATCCTTTATCTTGTTGTATTCTTTAGTAAATCGAAAATCGTGAATAATTTTTTTTTTCCTCAGCTTTTTTTGTATTCTCCCAATTCTTTTTTCTGGTTTTGGGAAAGGGTTGGAAACGCGTTATGTAATGCGGCGGCGTAATATGTAATTGAGAGTTCGGTCATGGGGGTAGGGCAGCCCAACTCGTTGGGTAAGAAGAAATTACTTTAGAAATGACTTTTGTATAAGTCAAAGATAACGTACATTCAAAGTCTCAAATTTCCAGTCTTCCAGATCAAGCAAAAAAAAAGTCAATAATGACGCCCCAGAAAAAAAGAGAAGAGTATCACTGAATGATAATGAACATCACGTTTCTCGTTCAAAAAGATTTGTGCAAACAAAAAAAAAAAATCAAAATATACAAAGAGTTTTTTTTTAAACTCAAACACTAAAAGTCAACAAGCTACAAACTCGCTGTTAGTATGATTCAATGAAAAAAAAATATAATTAGAAGAATATAAGAATCGCTCCATACTTGAGATATCAACTAAAGCAAACTGGAGAACAATGAAAAATGACACATTTCTCAAAGAAAAAGGAAGGAATAAAGTTGACATCGATCAATAGGTTTGGCTTTCTCCTTATTATATATTGGTTCCTTCCAGACAATTCAAAAGTAAAACTGCCATTTTTGCCATTCTTTTTTGTAACGTAACTTGAGTACATTGCTTGCTAAACTCATTGTTCTTTCTCTGATCAATATTTGGAAACATCCGGGACGGCTTGCTAAAAAAAAAAATGGAAAGTCCATCATTTTATTTAATAGTTAAAAAAAACTCGCTAAATCGACAACTATCAAAACTGCGCCTTGAAGAACTTGCCTGCCTGCCTACCTACTTTCTAATCCCGTCGCTTTTCGAAATCTACCATCCCATCTCCCCTTTTTTTCATTATTCCAAATATCCAGTTATCAAGTACCATCACTTTTCAAAGTCCATCGTTTTATTTATAGTATATAAAAAACTCGCTAAATCGACAACTAAAACGATTTAAAACAGCTTCTAATCTTTGCCAGCATGATGACCTTTCTCAAAAAAAAAAAAAAAAAAATACACAACCCGCGTATTTAATTTCTTTTGATTATTTTAAACATAAAACAAACTCACTCTCCCCCGCTGCTGTATAGTGTTGAAAAAAGAGGAGAAAGTTTAAAGACTTTTAGACAAAGGGAGTAGTTAGTGAAGATAAACTATATTTTATGCGTCATGCGCGCGGGTTGGGTATTATTTCTGATTGGCATTTTGATTTTGCTTCTTATATTACCGATATACCAGTACTCACCCACTGATCACCGGACTATTAACGTGTACAGATAGTACAAATTCGCTTATATTCTTAATCTTTGGTAGTAAATATTAAATCAGATGTGTTGCTGTGGGAAAAAAATGTGTGCAGGGTAATCTTAGTAGGGCTTTAGGAATATTCTCAGGACTGTATTAAGGTTACATTTTAGAAGTTCTTTTTGTTATTTTCTGAAAGTTTAAATCTCACCGCCAGGGTTTATTTCTCGCGGCTCATTTTCAGTTTCCTCCTATTCTTTTTCTTCCTTGTCTTTCTAGTTGTTTATATTCTTTCACCTACTTTGTACTAATGGACATACGTATGTAAATAATTAATTGGTCTCTCGAGTTGTTTTTATCCAGTCACATACTTTGTACCAATGGGTGTGAATGACTGTGGTCCAGTTTGACCAACTTGAAAATACACTAACAGAATGGATATCGAAGCCTGTGGCACAGTACATTGTGGCCGATGATTTTGATGGCTTGTGTGACACAGGCTTCGAAATCCGTTCTGTTATCACTATCCATGGAGAGTAGGACTGTGCATACAGAAGGAACAAGGTGATTAGAAAATGGCTTTACATGTTTGCATATTGACTGGCATATTTTCAAGTTGGTCAAACTGGACCGCGAAATCATTCACACCCATTAGTATGAAGTACGCAAAGGCTGAGCTGTTGTGTCATAAAGTTAGAGGCACAGTGCAAGCCAACCGGATGACATGTCGTGCTCATGGTGGAAACTATTGACTGTATCGTCAAAGGATGTTGGTTCTTGTCGGTTGCTAGTTAATCTCTGAGAGAACCTCCCTTTTACATAATTCTACAGACCTCGCCTTGTCACACCTGGTCAGTCTTACCGGCTACGGTGCTTTGGTGACTGTGGCGAGTAACCCTGTAACCTACTCTGTTGCCCAGTCTACTTTGTTGAGGTTAGCACATCGTGACACAGGGTAGCGATGTGAATGTCACACCTTTAGCAAATACATCTTCAGTGCCCAGATGAATAATTTTAGATAAATGAACTGCTGTCACACAAGGTAGTGGAGTACTTGCATTGCAGCTTGGAAATCATCTTAAAGCTCTTGAAACTCAAAGCGCAGTTGTGCACTATTCTCTGACAAGTTTGAAGCAGAATCAGCATCTGCTGGAACGCAGAGGTGCCATAATACAAGTCATAATATTTTGTAACAATGCAGCTCAATGACCTCACGTTGAGTAGGGATTGGAGAACATCCGTGAGACTTGATAGTCTTACCAACCAAGTTGCGAGACTCAGACAGGAGGTTGATGAGCTGGTAGGAAACAGTGACAGGCAAGAAAGAGACATCGAGTCCATTGAGGAGTATCAAATCACCATTATTCCTCCTTGGAAATCAATCAAATATGCAGGTAAAATATACATTATGGTTTTGTATATTTTTTTCGTGTTATATGTACTCACATCTTCAATAACCAAACAAACAGATTAAGGAGTTATCAAAATTCCTTGATATCAAACCCAACAGTGCTGTTAAACTGTCTGCTCAACCCCGCAGCAGGATTGGAAATACAAAGCCTTTCAGAAACACGAATGCATCTAGATATGCTAACTGGTATGCGTGCTCTTTTCATTGTCTGATTTGGAAAATATTAACAAAGTTAAAATGCTTAGAGCCCGAAATGAGAAATTTACTTACTCTGCTCGGTGAAGATACTATTTCTGTGCCAGTTCACAATTTATACAATTTTCTGTGCTTTCTGATTGGACTTTCACATGCCGATGAAAATTATTAGGCACAGAGACATGTATATTTTTTAGCTGCATTCTTTACAGTAAACTGCAAGTAGACAAATATAATTTATTCTACCTGTCATTGACAAAAACTGCAACCAAAAGTATTTTTTTTGTGTAGAGTGAGCCATGTCAGGGATCAATTGCAATGTTTGAAATATATGTGGGACGGGCATGTGCGGGACGATCTAGCTAGTTTTATGTAAGTGGCACAGAAGGATTGTTATGAAAGAAGGAACAAAGCAAGCAGAATGAGATTTTACTTAATTAACTGTTGAATAAACACATTTACTGACTACCGCTGTGGACACCCTGCTGCAAGTACAACACTCTGCTATTTGCAACAATAATGATAATGAAGTACAGATGAATTGAAAGCATAGCTCAATCTGAAAAAAATACCTGTTTTTTTAATTATCAAGTGTCTATTATCTTAATTATTATAATGCTGCATAATCAAACAACTCTTTTATTTTACACTCATTAAAGCACCCACGTGAAGCTTCTTGTTCACTAAAATGTCAATACTACTATATACATACACAAAATCTATCATTTGAACAACATCTCTGCAACAAGACCCGCATTTTTCTCTTCCATTTTCTTCTCGCCGTCTTCACCACCAGCACTCACACTTGCATCCAATGCTAACTTTGTATTTGCCAACTGAAGAATAGCTTCTTCGATTGTGTTTTTGCTAACAAGTCTTATTACTCTGACTTCCCGTGTTTGACCAACACGATGAGCGCGGTCTTCAGCTTGCTTGTCATCATGAGGGTTGAAACTCATGTCAAAAATAACGACAACATTCGCACATGCAAGATTAATACCGAATCCTCCGGCTTTAGTGGACAGAAGAAAACAAGTGATGTCTGTTTCAGCGTAAAACTGATCAATTAGGTCTTGCCGGACTTCAACTGAAGTTTGACCATCTAGTCGTAGAAACGTGATGCTAAGAGTCGATAAAACTTGTTCCAAAACGTCTAAAGTCTGCGTGAACTGCGAGAAGATAAGAATGCGGTCTCCGTTAGCTTTCATTGGAAGTAACATTTCTTTGAGCTTCTGTACTTTCCCAGAATTCATCCACTCGTCATTCTGCAATCGGTGATGATATATGCTTTTAAATTTCAAGCAGAGGTTGTGTAATTCAAAATCAGACATAACTTCCATGTCTTCGAAAATATACTGCTGATTGGCATCGTAGTACCTCTCTTCCTTCATAATTTCCTTTGACATCTTTTTTAGCTTTGTGGTGTCGTAGTATTTTCTGAATAGAAGTGGATGAACCGCAGCTTTTCTCAATCGCATCAACACATTACTACTAGATCTATCCGCTTTTTCTCCCGCCTCTCTAGCTTCAATCACCTTTCTACTAGCTTCTAGTTCAGCATCGTAAATCTCTTTCTGTTCTTTAGTAAGTTCGCAGTATTCCACAGCATGATGTTTTCTAGGAAGATGTTTGAGTACTTGATCCTTCTTTCGCCGTAACACGAACGGCGTCATCATCGTCTTTGCGCGAGAGATACGTTGAGCTGAAAGTAATGCGAGATTGTTTGCGTCTGTGCTGTCTGTAGTAGTTTTCGCTTTGTGTTTGAAAATTCCTGCAAGCTCTTCTTTACGCTCTTTGAATAAATGAGGTAAAATAAAAGCCAGCAAAGAAATCAGCTCTTGTAAGTTATTCTGTAGTGGAGTGCCAGTAAGAAGTAGTCTAAAGTCACTCTTCAATCTCATAAGCTTTTGATATCGCTCTGACTCGCTGTTTTTCAGTAAATGACCCTCATCGTAAATACAAGTACTAAACTTGAAACTTCTCAGGAAACTGCAATCCATCGGTGATCCTGTTGCGAGATTGTATGTAGTAACAATGACATCAAAAACAGTGTTTGGGTCACTGAGCATTGCGCGTAACTCTCCGCGATCCTTCTGAGTACCGTAGTATGGTTCAACGACGAGCGACGGACTAAAGCGCTTGAATTCTCGAAGCCAATTTTCCAGCGTAGACGATGGAACCACGACAAGATGAGGACCGGTGATTCCAATTTCCTTCAAATGAGAAATAAATGCAATGACTTGACATGTTTTTCCAAGACCTGTTACTGTTAACAATCAATATAACAGCAATAATACTTTTGAGCTTACCCATTTCATCAGCCAAAATACATGAAAGCTTTTTCTTATAAAGTAAAGCAAGCCAGTTGATACCGACTTGCTGGTAGCTTTTCAATTCAACTCCTTTCGCAAGAATCTTAGGCTGTTCTGCAAAATAGCCACCACCAGGAACTATTTTCGGTTTCGTCGAATCATCAACAGCATCGTCGCTATCCGATGGTTCAATATCAACAATCTCAAGTTCACCATTTGACCCACGTACATCAACACCCCATTTCTTAATCGCATTGGAAACGGACTGTCCTAGTTGTTCACACTTGTGAATAAGCGAGTCGACGGCATCATATCCAGAAAGAGTCTCTAAAGCAGTTTCGACCGCTTTGTCGCCGACAGTACGCTTAGGCCGTCGTGATTTCTTCTTTGGTGGTGCATCAGGATCCTCTTTGGGAAGTAAATCAACAACTCGAACTTGATCTAAATAAGAGTACGGTCTAGCTTCGATTATTCGCTCTGCAACATCTTCAGGACAGCAGGCAACATCAATAATAACCTTAGCTGACTCTTCATTGAATATGTGTAAGAGTTTGTCCTCTGCAGCCGAGTTGTCTTCGGGTGCAGACATTTCCATTTCAGAGTCAGAGCCATCGGTAATTGCAAGCTCTTCTTCCTCGTCGCTTGCCTCTACTTTTGATGCAGACGCAGACTTTGGTTTTGCCTTTGTAGCGTCTGTGACCTCCAATTCATCGTCAATCTCGACATCAGACGATAGCTCAGCCATTTTAGCAGCTCCGAACTTTTCACGAATTGACCTTCTTGGTCTTGAGATATCCCGCTTGGAAGTGGCAATAGGTGATTGTTCAACAGCACTTGAGCCTGAAACGTTTGCTCTACTTGGAGACATGACATCGCTAACGCCCAACTCATCTTGCTGAGAAAGCCATTCTGCGGCATCATCAAAATTGTGTTTTAATCGTACGGCAGCTAAGAGAGCCGAGTTTGCAAACGAAGGAAATACTTCCTGAAGACGAGCAATGATACCGCGTTCCTCTGGTGTAGTCTGTTCTGGTGTGTTGATGTCAATAGCGACAGGTCGGGCTGGAGCAGGACCGCGCTGCACGGCCAACTTCTTTACAGCTTGCCCTCGCTGCACTGAAGCGACAGGAGGAGCTGACGAGCGCTGCTGTAGTGTATTGGATTTAGAGTCAGCCTTGAATTTTTCAGTGAGGATACGCATCCTGCTTCGAGGAGACAGTTCGCCTGGCTGCTTAGCAGAGATGTTGCTACTGCTGCTGTTGGTAGAGTTGGTAGTGTTCACGATGGGAGGTCTGTTCGCAGTGCTGGGAGCAGGCGTGGATCTGCTGAACAACATGGGAAAAGGACTGCTGCTAGTCGCTCCCGTCGGTCGATCAGTTCCGCCAACACTGCTTCCGCCGGCTCGTCCATTCATAATGCTTCCGTAAAACGAATCGTTGGTGACTGGTCTGGAGACAGGCTTGTGCGCAAGGGAAGACGGCTCAGGCCCGTGATGCTGTCCCGCGTGCACGTTTCTGGACGACGACGGTCGGATGAACTTGACTCCGTTACTGTTCTGATTATTTGAAGCATGAGCATTGACTGTAGACGGAAATCCGTAGCTGTTTGGAGGAAGGAAAGACGAAGGTGCTGAGTTCGCGTCGGGGGACGCGTCAGTTTTGCGGCGCTTGTTGAAGGCTTCCGGATCGTCCATTGCAGATACACGCGTCGACAGCGAGTTGACAGTAACCAATGCTTATAAATTATAATATACAAAGCAGACAGAACACAAAACAAAGGCAGTCTACGGATGGAAAAAAGAGAAAGGGGAGGTGGGAGCAGACCAAAGCAAGTCTATCTCGACAAAGAGCGAAACGAAAGACCTGGGATTCAAAATCTAGCGAGCTTTACTTCTTTGCGCGGACCCTATTTTTTTTCTCTCTTTGCGCCAAAGTGCAAAACGCACATAGAAAACGCGCCGCTTCCAGAAAAGAGTTTACTTGCAAAACTTGGAAAAAGAACAAGGACCGAGCCGCATCCCGCCACTTCCTCTTTCTATTCTGTATCTTGTCGCTAGTCGACTTATCTCTAGTTCCTACAATATAATCTGCCTCCTTCTCCAAATATAGTACAGCTTTCGCGCCCGCTAATGCAAAAAAAATAGAACATAAAACAAAACGCCAAATTAGTCACGTGCACTATCTGCACACCGACTTCCCCACCATCTCCATCGCGCTCACTAGTTCAGAGTCGCGGGAAGATTCAAGATTCAAGAGATACAGCGACGACAATATCCGTTTACCTTGATCAATGTAATGCGCTAATCCAAGGCGATGACTCATCTAAATTTTAGTTAGTCAACTGTACCAAAAAACATATCCAATTATCAGTCGTACCTCTGCTGACGATACTCCTTCGAACGGCCAGTAGCAAACTAGCAACGTAATCCCATAACTAGAAAATTGTCGTAATCGTCTAAGCGCTTCTTGTAGCAACTCCTTATCTTTCGAAAGCTTCTCAAAAGGAGTCATTGTTTTCTGACCACTAGAAGCCCCGCAAAAGAATATCAAAGCTCCAACATCGTTATAAGAGTCCGGGTTAGCATCCATGGACGAAAATGTGACATTGACATTCTTTCCGCTCAGATAATGTGCATATCGAGCACCATCCCATTCTAATCCAAATTTCTTCCTCGTCCATACCCCTGCGGGTGAATGCCAGTCTGACGTCAGCATGTTCACATCCAATACACCATCGAGTACACCCATATTCTCAAACGTTTCATCCACAAACGACAGAAAGCATTTTTTCAAATCCAAAGGTTGCCACAACTTTTGGACATCTTCTCGTTCTTTATTTATCTTAGCTATCCACTCTCCTTCATCTAAATAATTGGATTCCGCAACCCGAGCCGACGACATTCTTTTCTTCTTCTTTAGCGGGCGGCCAAGCATTTGTGTTGCTTCAATATACTGTTCTCTTCTCTTCTTTTTCAAATCAACATTGATCTTTGCCAACCTTGCAGCCACCTTGACTTTCTTTAAAATTGTTACCAAAAGATGTTTCCGCCGTAGTTCTTTAGCTACCACTTCCTCGCTTGCTTCCTTGACGTTGTCCTGCACCATTTCCGCGAAAAGCTCATCAGTAAGTAATCTTATAAGCTTTTCACGTTCTTTCATCTTCTGGAGTTCAAATCTCTTGATCGTTTCTTGAGAAATGTTCGTCACAATGTCGCTTACAACATTCTGCACAATGTCATCAGCCTCCAACTTTCCAATCTTCTGAAACGCATTGCGAAGAACAGCTTTATTACGCTCTTTTGCAAGCTTTTCTTGGTCTACAGCAGAGATCTTAGGCTCTGTTGACGACACTGACGATTCAACAGCAGATTTCAACTGGTCTCCAGCAACAAAACTCTTTGGTGGAACAGTACTTGCATTGAACTCATCGTCTGCTTTTCTCTTCGATGAATTAGACTGTTTCGGAATATCATGTGGTATACTACCAAACGAAAACGCCGGTATTAAATTGGCACTAGTTTGAGATCTGTCTGAATCTGTACGCACAACTCCAAAATCAACATCTTTCACTTGTTGTCCAAACGGCAACGAACCAGAAGATTGGAATGGTTGGGTCGCCGAAGTTTGTGACCCAAACCCCTTTGACGGAGGAGTTTCAAATTGACTGGCATTGACTTGATTAAAATTGGTATCTGACTTCGTGTTAAAAGACAACGCTGATTTTCCAAACGGACTTGATCCAAAACTTTCAGATCCTTGATTCTGACTCACAGCAGGACTGAAAGATCCAAAAATGGAAGTGGACGCTGCTGTTGAAGGTTTATTTAACAGCCAACTAGGCGTCTCTTCTTCCACAACCTTTGGCACTGATATCCTTCGCTTTGGCACATTGGTACCATCACCATGAGAGAAAAGTGATTGCATAGAGTAGCTTTCGGCCGCATTTTGAGGATAAACTTCCAAGTTGTTTCCATGTATCAATAATGGCACTGATTGGTTCTGTAGTTTGGCATGAACTAATCTAGTCGAGTAAGCCTGGCGAAATGGCGGTTTGCTCAATGCAATCGAGTCTATAAGAATTAATAACACTCAAAAACCTTTCAGACTTTGACTCACCGTTCCAACTAGTTACATCCACGCATTCAACACCATCTTCAACTCTTCTGTTTAACTCAAAGTGGTCACAAAGATCAAAAAGTTCTTCCTCATCATTGAACCCAAGCATGTCAACCAAATTGGCAGCAATATACGGTTTACCACGCTTATGGTATCCAGAAGACATAGCCCGCAAAGCCCAAGTTCGGATATCGGTGAAATGTACCTCAGCAAGACATGCAATCAAAAATGGTACTGATGAGCTTTTGATCAATTTGAAAAATCGAACGAAAAAATTCTGAGCATTTTCGGTATTAGTGTATCCGCGCTCCACAATGTTATTTTGTTGAGCCATCGACCTCAATTGCAAAGCAAGCTGAATTCTCTTATCAAGAAAAATCTCTCTTGGCAAGTCCTGTACCTGTCGATCAAGATCGGGATCTCTCAATAAACTAAGTAACCGGTAAGCTTGAAATTCAGCTTCATTTGGTGCTTGTGCGCCCTTCTTTCGAACATCTGCATAAAATTCTGAAAGAGTTTGTAAGCATTTATTGAACTGCTCAAGTTCTTGCTGGCGAGCTGTGTCAATCCTTTCACCTGCAAGACAATGAAGAGCATATATATGTGTTCGTGCAATACGTTCATTACAATCGATCGCTTCGTATTCAGAGTAATTTTGATATGTAAAATCTTGACGAATAGATCGAGTACGATCCCACAAAAAAGCATGTGAGTCTGGTAATTGAGGTACAATATTGTCAATTAGATAAGTCAAAGTATTCTGTAACACTCCCGGAGGTCGAACATCGGAAGGTAATGGGGGAGGCTGTCCGGCAGCCGGTCGTGAAAACTCTTTGACAGCTAAAGCTCTATCGATGCTTCCATCTGCCGCTTTTTCATAAGACTTGACAAGATTGCCTGCTGATCGACGAACACGTTCAAAGACTGGACACATCTCCATACATGTGCCCACAAAGATAATGGCGTCTTCGAGTGATTTTTGGGTATCTGGTCGATCAACCAATCCTCGATTCTCCATTTCAGTTCTTTCTTTTTCGCGTAATCCTTGTAACTATAGCAGTGTTATTAACAGCTAGTCAGAATGTCTTGAATTGAAGTTTACCTTCTCATATAAAGATTGAACATCGCCATTCCAAGTAACCTCCAACTTATTCATTAAAGCCTGGTTCTTTGCATCCCAATCATCATTCACCGCACCAGAGACCTTTTCAGCGTTCTTCTTCTGCTGACGGGGTCTATTTCCTTTTTTCCCATTACCAGCATTTTGAGTCTTTGGATTCTGAAAGAAATTCACGTTCGAAAACGCTGATCCGTTCCCATTTACTTCAGCACCTCCATTGCTTACTCCAAAAACAGATGTGTTTTGAAATCCTCCATTTCTAGCTTGTGGCGGTTTATATGTACCAAATGGTTTGGCAGTCTGCTGCTGATTTGTAGCCATTACTTGGATCTGCTCGTATAAAACAGAAGGCACACTTCTATGGCCGACCAATTTATACCAAACAATTGCTCATGATCGTGTACACGGAATTGCTCTACTTAATGTAGCCCTCGTGTCTTCTAAAATTAACACACTTCAATAGAGCCAGCCCCTATGCTTCTAAAGTCTGAACTCGATCTTTAGCTACAGCTTATGCTTCTGGAAAGAAATGCATCAACGCTGGGTTTAGAGCCCTAACCCCACATAATGTTTTAAACTCTTCAGGAACGTCCCTGAACAATAGAACGAATAGTTGTCTGCTCATCTAGAAAATTACATCTACATAAGACAAAATTACTTGTCAGCTTTGAGTGCTGGTATGCTTACAGTTATCGTTTAATTGAGGCTCAAAGACGTTCCTCACCACCTTTCAAGTATACTACAAATTTACTGTATTATATTTATAAATGTCAAAGTTGAGATATTGTTTTCCAGTAGTTATGCAAAGATAAATACAAATTTGTTGTCAGATTCACACATTCGTTTTCAGTAGATATTATTTCAACGATAATCTCTTTTCATAGATCGACGAAATTCTGATTTCAAAGAACCATCATCCGGCATATTCTCCCTCCCTGAAAAGTTTCTACCATTATGCTTGAAAAAAGAGAAAACACGAGAGCTTTGATTCATTCTAGATTCTCCAATACTTTGGAGCACTGAAGGTGAAGGTGTCTTCAAAGACTCTGTATGAGACGCTGTATATTGTCGAGGTTCTGTGAGATCTACTGAAACATTTCTTTTCCAGGAAGGAAATTTGGGGCGCCAGATATTAGCTTTCACAGTATCAATACTATAACGTTTGGACGACTTTCCAAAAGATGCTTTTCCTGCTGACTCCTCTAGTAAAGTTCGGAAATCGTTTTTCATTGCAGACATAGGTGCCAGTGCTGTAGTAGATACAGGTTCTGATGCCAGCATTATTTTCAAATCAGAATCTTCAGTAGTCGCTGTATTGACCGGGTTTGTTGTTACACTTTTCTCTTGTCTGTGAAGCTTTTCGGAAAATGTGTCATCAGAGTCAGCCACGGACGATGAATATGCTAATTGTGCATATCCATTCAAGTTTTCATTATTGTAATCTCGGAGCCATAAATCAAACGAGGCCAAATTTTCTTTTCGCCTGTCTTGTTCAACAGAAATGCTGTTGTCTTCGTTCACAGCATTACTATGATCCTGTTGAAAGTGCAGTTTCAATTCACTCATCACTTTATGCCAATTAGCTAAGACTGTGCTATTGATGTCAGAAGACTGCATAAGCATAACCTCATCCGCCAGTAGTTCTTTGTAACTGCTCTCGTCAGATAGTCTCTCATTAATTAAAAGTGATCCATAAGCAGAGTTGTATATCTCCCGAACAGGTGCAAAATTTGTTTTCATACGGCGACGAAGAGTCAATGCGTTCGTTCGTGAGACAGACCTTGGTGTAATATTAACTTCATCAGAATCATAAACTATTGCGGGCGTTGGTATGTCAGTAAAGTGAGTCGAATCAGAATCTACATTAGAATTGCTCGTCATAACAGAAGATTCATCAGCGCAGTCCCGTGAGTCAGTGATCTCGAGAATTATTGGTTCAAACGAAGGTAAAGGAGGTAGCTCTAGTTTTGTTCTCTGACGTACTTTTGTGCCTAAAAGAAAATTCTCGTGATCCAGATAATCGAGATGATGCTGATCATTAGAGTTGAGTGAAACAGTAGAAAAAACATCCTGCTCTTCTGTGTCGAGGTTTTCATTAACTGCATTCAAAGATTCCAAGACATCAGCATCCAAGATTGACGCTAAGGCCAAAGATCTGAATGAACGAACTAATTCAGAACTATAACTATGAGAAGGATCCAACTTAGGAGGCGATACTGACTGAATCGCTGGTCTCTCCAAAGAATCGGGGGTCGGTGGTTCTCTGATTTCAGATGATCCGTGTAGACAAACCTCTCGTGAAGACTCTGTTGATCGGCCAATTACTGCATATATTCTAGCCACTGGAATGCGCATAGCTATAAAATAAAAAGTTAGTGTCGTACAGGTGTGCACTTTAGATAGATATGGAATTCATAGATTCCAATAATTTTTCATACGCCTATCACTTCCAATGTATTCAGCTTCAGACTCATCCACAATCGAATTGTTACGTTGAGATTCATATATAATGTCAGCAATATCACAAACTTCAATTGCTTGTCTAAACTCCGAATCATGAAGATGTTGAGTCCCAGAATACGTATCAATTTGATCATCTTGATCATTTTTGCAATCGTTTGCCCCATAATTACAAGATCCAAATAGACGGTTTTGATTCGAGTCCAACTCGAGATCAAAAAAAGCGTTGGAAATCGTGCTGAAATCGAAGTTTTGTTGATCAATGAAGTCAATCAGCGACCCAATCCTCAACCGAAGAATTTCAGTCTCATTGGATGAAACACCTGATGCACGCTCCATACTGACCACTTTTTAATGATCTCAGTTTGATGCTTTTGCAAGGAAATCTAAAAGCGCAGTCTGAAATCTATTGTAATCCCTATTTGCGAGGGTTCACGGTCGTATAGCAAACATGCTTGAAGCATAGGTCCAACTCCCAACGAACTTTAATGCCAGACTACGTTTTGCTGCTTGAGTTACATCGTCTGACACGCCAGTTTTTACTTAAAGGATTACAGTCCATCGCTCCAAATCAGATAATGAGCTTTATTTGAAATAATCAATGTTATATCCCGTTAAATGCAAAACCCAGAAAACCATACAAACTAAACCAAACTTCTTAAAATAAACAATGCCGATAAAACCACTATACACAACTTCCTAACAAATAAAAACTAATGAAAATCTGTTTGATGCAATAAGACAGATGACTCGCAAGTCAATGTCTATAGAATGCCAAAACACAAAGACTCTTTTTAACGCACGGTCGTATCAAAAATAGACTCAAAATCTTCCCCCGATCCTTGCAGAATCTCTCGTAAACAGAGCGGTATATTATAAAGTGTTCATGCGAGTAATCGAATAACCCCAAACTTCCTCAAAAGTGGTCTTCCCCTTAGTTTCAGGGACAAATTTGTATGTAAGTAAAAAGTAGAAAAAGGCGATTCCAGACAAAATGAAGAAAAGGTAACCACCAATAGCCTGATTGAGTACAGGGAAGAGATAAGCAATAAAGAATACTGAAAACCAATTGCAAACAAAACCGGTACTTTGAGCAACACCGACTGAGCTCGCCTCGGTAAGTTCAGGAACAATAAGGAAAGGAATGGGGCCAAGTCCAACCGAGAAGAATGCAACGAAAACAGTAGCAGCGATTCCAGAGAGAACGGTAACGTTTTTGAGAATGCCAAAAGCAAGACAAAATGCAGAAAGACACATTCCACCAATTGAAGTCAATAATAGGGGCCGACGACCAACACGATCCACAAATGGTGCAACACCGAGATTGACCAGGCAGTTGAGGAGAGAAATCAACACATTAACGAGAACAGCTCCATTGGGAAATAATCCTGAAAGAATAGTGACACCGTAGAAAATCATAGTGTTAATACCGCAAAGTTGTTGTGCGGTCAAGATACCAATGACACAAATCATAGGGCGTCTGAATTGCTTTGCTGTCAAAAATTCCTTGTATGTGATTTTGTAGAAATCCTGAGTAGTATTTGAGTCTACTGAGCGTAATGTTCCTTCCTCAGACTCATTAAGTTCGGATAGGGAGTCCTTCACAACACCAATTTCTTCGGCAGCTCTTTCAGGTGTGATCTGAGCAACAGAGTCAGCATCTTGATCATCAGCGACCTCAGACAAAGTCGATTCCGAAGACGATCCAGAAGAGTGAGTCTCAACAGTTTTAATTGGGTTCAATTTGTGATCTTTCCATCCCTCGATCAAAAGATCGATTTCCATAATCTCGCCAGCAGCTTCCGGACCGTCAGTTAATCCACGTAATTTAATCAAAGCTACTCTAGCATCATGGGCCCGATTTCGAAGCGTGAGCCATTTGGGCGACTCAACGCAGAATGGAATAAGTAATAAGTTCAGTAAACCAAATACACCACCAATAGCAAGAATGATACGCCATCCGGTGAAACTTGATAAAAAGATGCCAAAAATTTCAGCACTGAGAATTCCAATATTGACAAATTCTTGGGTCATAGCACCAATCATACCTGTAATAGCAACAGGACTGATTTCGTTCAAATACATAGGCGTCACAATCAGTGAAGAACCCGCACCAAGACCAGCAACAAGCCGACCGAGCATAATCAATCCAAAGTTGGTAGAAACTGCCATAATAGCTGGCCCGATAATAAAGGCACCGCAATTGATCATCGTCAAACCGCGTCTTCCAAATCTGTCGGCACCACGTCCTCCAAATGTTGCACCAATAAATCCGCCCACACTAAACATTGAATTGACAAGTCCAATTTTGTTGGCATCCATTGGTATACAGTCGACCAAAGCATTTGTACCAAACATATACTCATCTCTGTATTTTATCTGACACGATATATAAGCTTCCGGGGCATTTAATTCTGACTACAGAAAAAATAAGCGATCATTAGCAACTCCTCCAAAATACGGCTTTCAAATCAATCTCATACCAAATGATAACCAAACTGCAAAGCACCTAAGCAGATAACTGCTACATGAAAGAGCAGCCTCGGTGTAATCTGTCCCATTCCCATGATGCTCTACTTTTATCCGGAACAATGACAACACAACACTATGTGAACTCAAACTACAGCTTCCAGCTTACAAAATTTTGAAGCACACACGGTTTTTTAAGTTGACATGGCCTACTGAGGAGTCAATTGCGGGCCGATAGGGATGCACGAACCCCAGCCCCGTTCGTCAGCACGGACCTCCGCGATAAGAGTCAGACAAAAGTTTATTTAAACTCTATCGGACGGGCCGGCGGCCTCAGTGTCGTTTCCGTATTCGAGTTAGGCGCATAAGCACAGTCAAAAGCGAAATTTTTATTTTTCCAAACATGATTTTGAACATTTATAATAATATAGCATTGCACGAGCAAGCTAGCAATTCACAAAAGAAAATAAATAAATAAAAACTGTATGATACCTTAAGGAGGCTCATCAATAGTACGACACGCAAGTAATCAGTTATTACTTTAATAGTGCGCACAGTCATCTAGCAAAGCTCCAGCCATGACTGTCTGCTAAACGTTTCATAACATTGCGTAGTATCGTCTTCACCAATTATATACTTTGCAGAACAGATGATTTTCAATGGAGAGATCCGCACAGAATAAGAATACTTCTGTCTGCTTATAAAACAATCCCAAATACTCCTCAAACTTCCTGGACCCATGCATACGTCTGTAGATGCCCAGAAGAGAGTGTTATACCTTAGTCTAGTAGACATAAAATAAAGAGAAAGTGCCTATCTTCTGTAGCAACGATGTTTTGCTTTATGATAGGCAAATTCTTAGAGCCCTCTACAACGCAAAGTGTTTCATCTCATCATCCGGGAAGATAGCGACTATAATATCAAATCCCTTCAGATAATCTTTTCCGATGAAACACTCGGTTAAATCAGAATTACATCTGCAAAACCTCGCTAAGCCAGTGGCGAATAACGACTTCACCTTCCTCCATACCTTTCCAGTCCATATGACGGACAATTACGGCAGCATGTGCCGCTTTGGTTTTCGTAATATGCACAGGAAACTTTTTCCAGGGGATGGTGTTCAAGTTTTGAATCATTTTAGTCTGTAATTCGGTAATCTCAAGAGGAGGAACATGATAATAGTTCTTCTCATCAAAGGTTCCAGCAGTTTGTCCATCTGAAATAATGTCATCCACGCTTGAATGCGAGATACTGTAGGGAATAAAGTCACCCAAAACGGTATCGACGACATCTTCAATTTGTTCATCGATATGAAGCAATCGAAATTCATCCATACCGTAACGTCCTTTATGATTGGAGTGAAATTCACGTAGACGACGAGATGAGTAGAATGTCTGAATTGCAGCAGAAATCAAGTACGCGAGAACATAGAATGGTGAAATCAAAAAAATGTTAATGATTGCCATGATCAGAGTCGGCAAAACACTGACACCTGCGCGAAGTCCAGATACGCCAGACACCAGGTTCATTTCAGAATCTTGCCCTTCTATTTTAGGAGATATGGGATTCGTAACATCGATAAGCGTAGGCTCATAACCAGGAAGGTAATTGAGAGAAACATTGTGTAGATCCAAGAAAGGATCGGTGTAAGAAATGCCAGCGGTGAACCAAGAAGTACGACGATCATTCACAATGTTAGCATACAAGACATGATTAGAAAACATCAAAAGTGCATGATAGAAGATAGAAGACTTATCGGCCAAGAGAGCCATGAGAGGTCTATCATATGTTGAGAACTTGTCAATCTGGAATAGCTGACGACCAGTTGCAGAGAATGTTCGAGGAACACAAGTATTAAAAAGAGTAGTTGGTAATCCCTTTCCTGGAGCTCTTACACCGATGTGAGGAGAGCAAAAGGTGGTGAAATTCTGTATACAAAAAAGTCAGAAAAGCGGCCAAAATCGAAACAGATCTAACCACAGATGAGCCTTAGTTTGCGTTGCAAACTACAAAACATGCACAGTAGGTTAACCTGCTCTAATTTGAGTACGGGTGTCTGCAACATACCACTGGGGTGACTTTCTTGAAAATGCCCCTCTGATAAAGCAGACCGATGGCGTAGCGAGCCATAAGACCACCAAGCGAATAACCAGTGATTGATATTTTGTTAATACGGATACCTTGCTGCTCATAACTTTCCAAGGCTTGCTCGATCTGAAAAATTGCTGTTAGTTCGCTGATAAAGAGACGCAGATCGGCGATCGAGTACTCACCTCCACGGTCACTTTCTCTCCACACATATCAATGCCGTCGTATGTTTGGTAGCCCTCGTTGCTACGAGTCACTAAGACATATGGCTTACGATATTTGCTGTTTTTAGCTAATTTTCCAGTTTCACGAAGTTGCTGCAGCCTGGCCTGTGTAGCCTCCCGCATCTCCTTCTCTGTATCAGAATTGGCCTTTTCGGAGAGCCCATTCACAGAAACATACTCGCCATTTTGCGACACCGCGAGATCATCATAGACATAGTACTGGTCGATTGCACGACAAATGTAGTCGAAATGGGAGACATTACCCCAGAGCCTGTAAGAAAGTTATTAGCACGCGACCTCGTAAGATATCGAATAGGCAGACAAAGAAGAGCACGTGCCCGTGGATAAGAACAAGAAGATGGTCCGAATGAAAATCCATTCAGCAGTCGTTTACGATTGAAAGATAATAGGAAAAGAGAACTATTCTGGGAAGTGCAAAGGCTGCGTACAAAGAAAGAAAGAAAGAGAGAAGAAAAAGAAAGCAGACAAAAAATCGGAAGAGCTCGAAACAAAAGAGGAAGGAATGGCAACGAAAACGCCGGCTAGGCGCGTTGGAACTCGGGGCAAGTTTGGCACGTGACTCTACTTAACAGCGGTAATCTCCGACATATGTAGCTGTAAGTGTGCAAACACAGCGCAGATGTGCGCGATTGATTCGAGTCCCGATAGTGTCAAATTCCGACAATAGCCGTCTACTTTTGCATCTCATTGGATATATAATGCACAAGAGCCAATTCAACACTTATGTACATTTATGAATTCTATTGTCGCTTATCTGTGAGTGCGCGCAAATGTCAGAATGGCTGCTGAGTCACGCAAATCACTTGTCCGTGTTGTTCGTAGTCTCAATCCCAGTCTTCTACCGACGCCTCACGAGGCCCGAGAGCATTGTTCTCGTAGTCGTGTTCAGGCACAGCGGAATAAAGCCTCTGTCGAAATCTCGCTTTCTGGCACGTATTCGCACGCTACCTGCCTTTTAGCTTTCCAGCATTCTCATGTATGCGATATTCAAATACTTCATTATTACCAACTGAACACAACCTGCTAATTTTATCGCTGATAGATCAGCAATCCAACCTTATTTAACTTAAGCATTACCCGTGATCACAAATGACGTAGATGACCTCGGAAAAACTATGGTATACCGACCCCGAAACAGGCTAAACCAACCGAAAACAAATGTTACCATAAAACAAACTATGAACAAAACAACAAAACAACGAAAACAAACACAGCGTCTAATTCCACTTTTTCTTCTGTAAATAGACCACCTATTCAAAACTCATCACAATACTCTTTTAGCTGACCGTGCACTGACCTTACGCACACCTCCTGCTGAGCCCTTGCCTTTCTCGACAGTAATTGATCCCGACGCTCCTCTTAATCTTCCCGATGCATTTCTTGGGCTTATTGTTGTGGTGGTCATCATAGTGGTTGTTGTCGTCGTGACTGCAGAATAGCTAACTGCCCGTCTGCCTGGACTAGCACTCGCCGACCGCGTTTTCCGCATCACAATTGTTTCCATTGGCTTGTCTTTCATGATCATATCTTCCTCTATAATTTCTGTCGGCAATATCTCTGATTCAGTATTTTCTGACAGTGCTGTTGATACAGATCTAGTACGTGGCTGTGTAGGTGACTTTCTTGGTTGTCCCGGTGTAGGGGCTGGCAAAGCACTGTTCTCAACGTCGCCCAAAATATTACGAACAGGTGTGCGTGGACTGCTTGTTCTGTCTTTCAATGATGTTAATGAGACAAGTGGTCTGTGTCCTGCAATAACAGATGAGGGTGCTCCGAGTCCCATTGTGAATTTCCATTCGCGGAACTCTTGCTGATGAATGTAAAGCCAATGTTGCTGTGGTCCTACAACCATTCCAGGTCGCATAAATCTCATATACGCAATAACTTCATTTGCTGTGAATCCGTACTCAAATATTAAGTAAGCACCAATCAAGCATCCCGTTCTTCCCAATCCTGCTTTACAGTGTACCGCGATTTTCTTTTTCTGCGCCACAACTTCTTCGCAGATTCCAATGAAGTTTTTAACAATGTCCATATCCGGACATGTTCCGTCTTCAAAAATCATATCAACGTGCTTAATGTTGCGATTCTCAAAAAGTCGTTTGTCGTATAAAGGTGAGTTTAATCTGACTACCACATCAACCTCATTCTCAACAAAAAAATCTAGCACGTTCCGAACAGCCAGTGGTAATTTCTGCGGTGTCTGATCAGGTGAGATATTGTGTTGTGGAGATGCAAAAGCAACAAAATGAGGCGGGATCGTGTTAAAGTCACCCATATCAACCCTCTCGTATGTCTCATATCTAAAGCAAGTCAGGCTTCGGACTTTCAAACTTCTCAAACTCACTTACTCTTCCAGATTAAACTCCCTCATATCAAAAAGACCTTTGTCTTTGGCTTTCCATACACCGTACACAACGTCTTGAATTGACAGTGTGAAATCCGCTATTGAATACCCAGCATCACGAAATGGCATAAATGGTGGGTCTGCTTGTGCAATAGGAGCCAGAGCAAGATGCGGTGGCCATGATTGTACAATGACCTTCAGAACGCTGTCAGTAATGCTTCACAAGGTTAATAAGAAAAACATACCATATAACAACATAATAAGCATGCAGCGTTTGCTCTAGATCGCGGGTTGGCTTTAGAGTAGAATACCACTGATTTGTTTTCATTTTCAACTTCCTGAGTGAAGATTTAGTACACAAAACTGTGGTGAACATTTGAAACTCAACATACAGCTAATATTTCATGCAATGCCATCGCAAACCTATACAAGTGGCCTATGTGCAACGGACCAAAATCATGATGAAAGGCATTATAAGGCAGTGCATCATCCACAGTAAAATATGCAGCTCTATCTGTATCAATTGGAGTGGAGTTTGTAGCTGCCAGATACAAGCGATCTTGTCGATAGTAAGTAAATTAAAGTCTGATAAATAGATAATTGACAGCTTCGTACCTTTTAAAAATTCGATGGTAGCAATAGATTTTTTCTTGCGAGGCGATGAAGTGTCTGAATGCATGTTTGTGTATAAATTGATGTTTGAGCAAATGTATATATCGAAGCGGTCTTGTATTACTGAGTACGACCGATCACGAGAGCAGATTGGATTGAAGTTTGCAAACGAGTAACCACCCTTATATACACTTTCTATTCACTTTATCAATCAATTTCAGAAACCAAATATAACAAGGAGCAAACAACTAAACAAGGGAAAACTTCAGCTGTCAATAGGACTGGACTAGGTCGATGCGTGGATTTTGGGTTCAAGAACTGAAGCCTGATGCTGGTCGTTTGTAAACATTAGCTAACTGAATTAGGCAGTAAAACCTAATTTAGACAAACAATTAGTGTCGCCATAGCAACAGTTACCCCTGAGTTTTGATATTTCCAGTGACTTGACGAAAGCAATATAGTCTGTCTAGATCTATAATAAGTAATAGTAAAGCTTGTGTTAGAATTAGAATGCAGAATTCATCGGTCAAAGCGGGAAGAGAAAAAGTAAAACTGCTTGCGTCTTGCTAGTTTCCTCCGAAGTCACATGCAATCGCTAAGCTGTCAGTCGTCTAATATTAACTTTCAACGTCACTCGAAGAGTCCCGTGCCAAAAGTTTAATAAGGCCTTGTTGAATATTAGTCCGCAAATCAACGGTTCATCCTACCTTCGCACGTTCAGTGTGTATACCTTTTTAGATGGCTTTGGTAATATGTTTTAGTCGTTGTGGATACTTGCAAAAATTGTTGTTGCTCGTTTAAATATGTGTTCATAAGGCACCTCTCGTTCAAGTTCATGGAGTGACGGCATGTGAACCGAAGTCTTGGTGATAACTCCACGTGTATACCCCACACTGTGTATGATACCAATCTTGCCTTGTTACTCCTTGTACAAGGCATTATATATTGCGTGACCATGTTTTTCTGTCTTTGTTTTTACTTCTGTCTCTGTTTTACTATCTTCTGAATCTACTGTACTACCAATAAAGCGATATACTTTGACACTTACTTCGCAATGAGTTATATTTTCCCACCGTCCGCACTGAATTCGTGGTCCGGATTAATGGACTGCTGTCTTCGCAAGCCAGAAGTCGGTATTTTTGGTGGATTAGCGGATAGGTTATCCGCCAATCCGGAGATTCATGAACAGCTCAACCAAAGGCGACGAGCAAGAAACAGCAACGTACAGATTGCAATGTTGACATTTGAGGAGATGCAGCGAGAGGCTGCGGAACTGGGAGAAGCTATTGATATTCCGTCTTCTTCTGAAGTAAGAGCTATGGAAAGGCACAGAGCCGAGGAGGAGTTGGAAAGAGACCATTTAAAATCAATTGAGCATGCAAAACAGTTTCTTATTAAAGAGCAAAGTGAGTTGTGGACATTCAGCGTATTATCTATTTTTATTACTAACAATTTGTAGAGGGCTTATACGACGGTGAATGCGACTTTAAAAGACCTCGCGGGTTACACTCTAGTAAACGTGCTCTTGAAAGAGCCAAAGAAAGACTACTCCAAAGACATCCACCACGAGGACCACTACCAGATCGACGTATATTAGAAGCCGAATATGTTCACGAGGAGACTGAGCATTTTTTCTGTACTTGCGACGAACAGTCACGCTTGGATAGAATTATTGATGGTGCTTTGACTTGGTATTCTTCCGATATTGATGAGTTTAAGAAAGAGCTACGAGAGAAACACAAGATTCTAGATCGAAGATGCCAGTTTTGCAAATCAGCAAACAGACTTGGAGTTCTAGGAACTGTATAATACTTTTGCTTGCAGTTTTTGTTTGATTTCACTGCTTTACGTTTCGTTATTCATCTATCGAAATCCATATCTCTATGTAAATATTCAATAATGCAGTCATTTAAATAAATTTACTTGTATGTTTGTAAATGCAATCCATTTCCTACACTCCAAATTACTCTTTACTAATAGCAAAGAATACAATAAAATATCACCAAAGCAGATAAATAAAAGCCATCGGGTAAGTTTGAATGATCTCAATCAAAGTAGACAATCTCCGTATAATCTATCAAATTCTTTCTCTCAGAACCTCAATCTCAACTTGAAAGTAATTGTGATGAAAGAACCCGGAGAATCAAACCATTCAGACAGACATTGTAAAATGCGTGTTATTTATTCGGGCATGGTGATGAGTTCGGCCTGTCGCTCACGCTGAGCAGGGGTGTAGTAAACAGCCGGGTTGGCCGAGTTCTGGATGGCAAGAATACGCTCCTTTCCAGCCTCACGAGCTTGGATGAAAGGAAGGTTCATGCTGTTGCAACTATGAGAATCTATCATAAAACAAGTATTAAAGTTATTGACACTTACTGGTACCTATATACGAATTAGTAAGAGCTCAAACTATGCGAAGACATATCAGAACTTACCAGTAGAAGCTGCTGGCGGCAAATCCGAGACCTATTCAGCATGAATTAGTACTTATTCCTTGATATCTTTATAAATAACCATTGCTATCTATAGCTTGCGCTCTTTCAATTGTATGAAGTCACACCACTTCCAAAAGAGATCTCAAACCACAGGAGCTAAATGGAAGACTTACTCAAAGCTATATAAAAAAGTTAGCGAGAATATTCCAATATTAAACCCGCTTTCTCTCCTCAACACACAACACATATACACATATCGCATGATAAGACAGCAAAGCCCAAAAGCCATAAAAGGAAGAACGGTGACATACCAACAGTGATGTCGCGGACCGCCGAGCGGCGGAGCATGCCGGTGATAGGAGCAATAGCCATTTTATTCGTGGATTTTAGTTTGGAAGTTGAAGCTGAGAAACCCGAAAGTTGGTGACGTGACTGAATCGACCAAGTTTATGTGCAGAAAATTCAGGAAGTCGTTTAAACTCGATTTTCAGAGTTGGGTGGTACGACGCCCGCGCATTTCTCGCTCGGCTTCGCGGCGGGCAATCGGGTCAACCAATCGCAACTCTTTCAATAAGTAGCCTAACCCTGTTCACAAATGCTTAGATAAATGTGATTTGTTTCTTCAAATGTGATCCGTGCTATAAACTAGTACGACCAAGCAGTGCTTTAATGAAGAGCTTCACTTGTAAAGTTACTAAAGTGCTACCTGGTATATTTGATCCTAGATAAGAAGAATATTGATGTCAATGGATTCAATTGGAAAGCACTCTGCTGCGTTGTCTCTTTTCAGGCCTTCAAAAGCCAATTAGTTTTAGCAATTACGACAATAAAGTATGAAATTTACTAAATTATTCACTACCTAAAACTCCGGGAAATGTTGCAGCGAGGGCATTACCTTTTTATACCCATAAATACCAATTGCCAGTAAAACCCAGATAACAACTGTCTGTCCACACCGCGCAACAAACTCTTTACTCCAAATTCGTGATTCCGCTTCGTCGCGAGTAATACTCGCATTCTCCGTGGTTTCGACCAATGTACCAAAAGTATTATGTCGTGGGTTACTTTTCCTTTTTCGTAGAGATGGGCTATCTGATTCGTCTGAAATGCGTAACGCAGGGGTGAATATATCTTCCAGTCCTGTCGGGTTCTCTTTTGGAAAAAAACGTTGTGGTGCTAAGTCAACGTGCTGATCGTCATCATTCGAATGCAACGGCAAACTCTGACCGGAAAACGAAAAGAGGCTCTGATTTTGATTTTGATTTTGACTTGGTGGCGACTGATATGTTGATGACGCTGCCTCATTTATCGCTGGAAATGCAAATCTTCGGACACCGTTTGGTACAGGAGGTAATCTACTACCAGGTGGTAACTTGGGAATTTCGGGGATTTCAAATTGCTGATACCCACTTATCGAGCTTTCATAACGAGGTTGCGAATGTGATATTGTGGGTTTCCAATCCATTTCGTCTTCGTTTTGTATAAATGATTCTTGATCGTATCCCGTAAAAGTTGACTGATTAATACTGTCAAACTTATTTAATGCAGTGTTTTCATGACCATTTAAAGCTGAGGGTTGTATTGTATGCGAGGTGCCAGAATTGTAGTCATGTAGTGACAGAGACTCTGACATATCGGTTGATGCTGCGCTAGACGTAAAAGGAGACGTGTCTCTACTTCTTGAGAGTTCAACCGTTGATTTCACAACGTCTAATCTCAAACACAAAAGTCCCATTAAAAAAATAAAGCTCGTCGTGCACAAGAAAAACGCATTCAACATAACAAACATTTGTTCTGAGAAATTCCAATAAAACGCTCGAGGTAGACAGTATGCTGCAGTCCAGTATTCAACAAATAGAAGAATCTGGCAAGCGTAGTAGTCTTTCATGCCCACGATTCTAACCTGTACAGGCGATTTAAGTGCAGATAATAGTCGGTAATTCCAAAAAAAGTAAAGAATTGATATCTGAATGGCTTTTGAGGTTAAGACAAATAAACGAGTCGCTAGCGTTGGTAATAGTAAGTTAAAATTGACGCCTTTTTCAGATATGATAGTATTGAGAATAGTATATATTGAACCGACTGATACTAGAACACTATCGTAATCAACGTGATGAGCGAGCGTTAATTTCCGAATTTGTGAAGAGGGATACATAATATCTATGACATTAAATTCTGTACCAACCTGATTCAAAAGAACTTACTGCAAGCAAAAACAAGGCTAAAACATAAAACGTGAATCCACAATAATACACCTCGAATCGTCCATAGTAGTATTTTGCATCGGCTAGCCAATGTCCATTTAAATTTCAGAACTTTCCCATTTCCTAGTACTTTATTTTCACCAAAGATGAGCGAAGGAGTGACGTTGCGTAAATCGACTGAAGAAGTTTTGAACGATCTCCTTTTCTTCTGAAGCATATTTCCCAATATTCGAGAATTTGCTCTGTAGTTATTTTGCTTGAGCTGCTCAAAAACATTCTCCTTACAGTTTTCGCAATAAGGTGGATATCTCGTTTCGAGTTCTTTTTGATACAAAGGAAGACGACGCTCAAAATCTGAATAGCGAGGATCCGTTTCTGCCGGAAGATAATTTGATAAAGCTTCATGGACAATTTTATGATTCAAAAGACACTGGTTGCAAAATGGCGATGTTGATGTAAGCGATGTTTGAGGTGCTGTAAACGTAATTGATTCGCCAGGAATTTGTTCGGGTACGACGTCCATAATCTCGCCATTCTAAAAATCAGTTTGCTGTAATACTACGGAAATAAAGCAATTACTATAACATACCTTGTCAATGGCGTTAATTGCTTCACAAATCGTACATTTCCACTCATATCCGTTAATTTGAGGACGATATGTCAATGAACATGAACAGTACTGATTGCAATAAAAACATAATCGTTTCGAGACACCTGTATGCAATCCTCTATTAAATATCCTAAATACCATTCTAAAAAATCATTCCAAATATATGTATATATCTAAATGCAAAAAAATAATGATCTAATTCGTACAAAAAAAACAAAACAAGCTTCAAAATTTAGAAATTTAAGGTTCAGCGTTGGGTACTTCGAATGTCAGGTTAGGGCTGAGGCTTGATATGTTTCCCCGGCCGCATGTAGATTTGTGACGCGATGAGCTTACGGTCAATGTTCACAGATTTCTTGTATTACTATACCATTGATAACGAATCCCAATCATAAAATTGTGCGATATTTTGATTTACGACACAATTGTCGAAATATAGCTAAAGGAATCGGTGAATTAAACGATGGAGTACTCAAAACTGAAAGTTGTTGATTTGAAAGAAGAACTCAAAAACCGTGGGTTACCAATTGCGGGATTGAAGAAGGAACTGATTGAAAGACTGGAAAAAAATGATTCAGAAAAGGTGAATGATGGTAATGATAGCGAAAACGTGGAGAAGACGAAATCTGAGCCTGTGCCTGAGCCGGAGCCGGAGCCTGTGCCTAAGAAAGAAATTGAGAATGAGACTAAAGATGAAATAAAAGACGATATGGAAATTGATAAAGTCACAACTGAGGAAAAAAAACCAGATGAAATAGAAGAATCGCAATTGCCAAAAGATGAACAAGCTACAGTCAAGGTTATTGCAGAATTGAATCCAGAAGTGAAAGAAGATCCGATAGTTTCTGATCTACCGCAATCCAGTGCGCAAATCGAAGCGAAAGTTGAAGATGATACAAAAATGGAAATCGAGACTACGCCAAATCTTACAGCTGAAGCAACAGATCACGGTAGCTCAACGGAACAGATCTCAAGCTTGTCATCTAAACAACCTGATGTCAAACCACAATCGCCGAAACCGAAACAAGAAGAAGAAGAAGAAGAGACAAAGAATGCAAATGTGCCAAGCTCAAAACGATCTATTGAAGAAAGTGTTGATGAACCAGCTGTCAAACGCATCAAAGAAGAAGATGAAATGGATATCGACAAAGTTCCTGAATCTGCTGGTTCATCAAATAATAAGGAGCTATTTGACATAAAACGAAATCCATTAATTCCGGTCGAGAAATATAAGCCTACAAAGACAGTATACATCAAGAACTTCTCACGTCCATTAAATATTCCTTCATTGAAACATTACATCGAAGATCTTTCAAGAGATACTATAGATCAGTTCTGGATCGACTCAATTCGCACTCACTGCTACGTTTCATTTCACAGTGTCGAAGCAGCCGCACGTGTTCGTGAAGAAATATCTGGTCTTCCGTTTCCAATTGAGGAAAAGGCTAGATTACCATTAGAGGCTGAGTATATACCTGATTCTAAAATGGGAGAGTTTATTACAACGGAGGAAAAGCCGGAAAATTCGATGAAGAGATGGAATGTCTCTTTTGGTGATGATGAGAGTGAAATCGAGTTAGTGGAAAATAGCAGAGTCAAGAACGTGAAGTCGAGTTCATTTTTGAATAATCCGCTGGTAGGAAGGATTAACAATCCATTAGGATTAGCACATGATGCAAGTCAATTTTCAGGTATGTATCAAAATACGTTTATAGATGAGTACTAACGAAAAGCTTCACGAAACCCAGATGCAGAGCGTAAGTCGTCGAGAGAAGAGTATACGATTGCCAAAGGGTCTACGGGTGATAGAATCACAAACTCAAGACCTCGTATACATTACTCGGAAGCACCTGCTGAGATTGTCAATCGAAGACTACAGAAACTGAAACATTGATATATTGGTGTATTATAGTTGTATTATTAGTTTAATAAAAGTGTTTTGTATTTTAGAACTATCGAGTCAGAGCGGAGCTTCTGTTGGTTCTCACAGAAACTAGAAACTCAAAAAAGTCAATAAATAAACTCTTGAAAGTAGAAACTAGCACTCTACTGTGCTTGAAAGTCCAATTCTAATTAGCTCATGATTTCTGCAACAATTCATTACTGCATTGAGGTACATGTTACGATTGACTTCAAAGTTCCATAATTTCTTTCGATGAAGAATCGGATGTATTTGAGCATCCTTTGCTATAACTTTCAACCGTGTACTGTAAAATTATTAGTATTCTCAGTTAGCCTGGAGTATAAAATTAAATAAAAAAAGCTTTAAATAACTTTGCAAGTCTGTGCTTAAGCTGGTAAATCAGACTCGTTAATTTATCTTGATGTAAAGAGACAGAAAAATTATGTCAGTAACTCACACACCTCAAAACTTTACATCTATAATAGGGCCCATTCTGTGTGAGCTTTCTAGTATATAAAGATATCAGTTTATTATTGATGCGTTAACAAATAGAAAGTTACTAATGGTAGTTTTCAATTTTTGATGCAAAATGGTTCAACCCGCAGGATTTTTAAGAATTGATACAAAATCACATATTTTACGCTCACATCCAATGTACTTAGCAAGTAGTGCCAACACAAAAGGTCATGTTAAAAACTATCACTGTTTTATTTATAGTTATAAAAATTCAGAATTATGAGTAACAAACGGATATCAGTTTGCATGTTGCCTTAACTAAAAACCAGAGGTACAAATGAGACAAAAACTGGATTGCCTTAATTAAGTAATTACAGGGTAACTTTCCTCATCCATCTGTGCATAGCAAGTATTGGTAAATATTGTCACAAACCATTTAAATGCGGTAAAACCCAATATAACAAAATTAGTAAAATCTACTACAATAAATCTCCTGTTACAAATACCACAGGTTATGGGCTAGGAGATCCGACTAGCAAGTTGCATCAAATGTGGAAGCAATGCGTCTTATTCTTTCCAAAGTTCTTTTTTTTTCAGCTTTCTTGTCGACGACTCACCCTTCTGTTTTCCGAATATGTTGAGGGCTCCCAAATTTAATGAAGCTTAAGTCTCCGGCTGGGACCCCAGATCCATAACGTGCTGAAACTGTAAAAGGAGGTCTGTTGCAGTAGTCATCTTAATGTATTAGATCTAACGATAAGTAATTCAAACCACACTCTGCCTACTTTGTCACTATATATATAGCAATCTTAATATCCCGCTTTTACAAAACTGACTAGTACATGATTGTTTATCCCGCAGATATTTATCTCACACATATTCAACCATATTCTGATTGGTCACTCGCATGACTCACTCAAACAGTTACAAAAAGTAACATACTTTTTAATCAAACTGTCTTTAACGAAAGCGTGCACTATATCAGATTACTTGATGAAGGGCCTTTAAGTAGCTGCAAGACCAAATGTAATTTAAAATCAAATATAAAAGTACAGATTATACACAAACACACCAAAATGCACTTAAAGCAACAGGTAATGAACAAAGAACAAGAAAAATATGTACAAGATTGCCAAATAGAACAAATCAGCAATAAAAAAAAGAAAAAAGAAAAAAAATAACTTTAACAAAAGTTAAACATTGTGTTACAAATTAAATTTCAATTTGCAAAACCGTTTCATCAAAAGTGACTGATTTTTTGCGAACTCTAACGTCTTCTTGTTTTGTTTTAGTTTTTGATTTTGACTTTGATTTCGACTTTGATTTCTTTTTCTTTTTTTCAAGTTGAGCTTCAGTCTGATTTTCACTTTGACTTTCAGCTTGTTGCTTTTCATTTTCAATCTGAAGAGATTCTACACCATTTGTAACATCACTAACACCAGATTCCTCTCTTAAACACCTAGCACATGTACACCAAAAGCCCCAGTTTTGTAATAATTGCTGCCGTCGTTCGTCTAATCCCAGACTCGGATTAACATACGTCGTCGTCAACTCCTCCCCTTTAACAATATCCCTAGCCGCCGAAGCTTTTACACCCGCAGTTCGAGATTGGATTTTAACAGACAAGCACGGATCGCAGGAATGATTGAGATGAGATTGGATGAGGTATATTGAGCCGTCTAGGTTGTTTATATTCATTGCGCCGATGCCGTTGAGGAATGCGTCGTAGGATGGGAGGGTGTAGTGAGAGAAGAAAGGTTTGAGGGCAGAGTATCCTTCGCGCCAGAGGATATCAAAGGAGTCTGCAGCAAAGAGAGATTGTGTGTATGAATCGGATGATTGTTGGCGGATTTCTTGACTTATCGAGGCGAGACCGTCAAGTGCGTTTTTGATGTAGTGTGTTGAATCGAAGATAGCGGCTGCTAAACTGTATGCGTAGATATAAATTGCGGTCCAGCTGTTTTCCACAGCGAATTGCTCGATTGCAAGCCATTGAGATACATGAGGACCATGTCTGATGTGTTTATGAAGAACGTCTGATTTGCGACAACGGCTGTTACACCAGCGCCCTGAGCAAGTTGAGCAGTCGACGTTGAGGGAAGTCGTGACTGCGAATGGTTTTGAACAGAATGAACAGGCTTTGCCTGAGGGTATCATTGGCAAAACTGCCAGAACAGGAACGAGAACAAGAGCTGGTTCGGTCCAGAGAAGTTCATCTTTAGTGAACGCACGTGCTGCAAATAAACCTTTTCCTCTGTTTTCAGTCTGAACAAGACTCACGCCAGAAGGCAAAACAAGGCCTTCCACAGGCTTTGAAGTGGTTTTGTCAACGTATAGTTTATCCTTCACAGCATCAGGAACAGCGACTGCTTGAGCTTTACGCAGAATATCACGTAGTCTCGCCAGCGACAGAACCCATTCGGGCTCGAGTTCTTTGATCCGAGCAAGTACTTTGGCAAATCCCAGACCCGGGTCGGTCTCGCGGATGCTCGTTGCGAGTTTCAAGACCTGCTCCGGAGTCGGCGATGTCATTGTTTTCTCTATTTTTTATACTTTTTTGTAAAGAACAAAAGCCGAGGAAGGACGAGACTAATGACAACGCACGTGACCGACCTTCTCGACAGAAAAAGTTAATGAAAGCCGGGGTTCGAGTGGATGAATCATTGACGAACTTGACGAAAAAAAATAAGAATGGTCCGGCTGAATATTGTTGTTCCGGTGAAAAGAGTGATTGACTACGCGATTCGGCCGCGGGTCAACGCTGCGAAGAACATTGTCGAGACGAATGGCGTCAAATTCAGTCTGAATCCGTTCTGTGAAATTGCCGTATGCATTACTTTGCTGTTACTTTACTGTTACTCTACCGTATGATCTGTGTTTATTAATACCCGCAAACAGGTCGAAGAGGCAGTCCGTCTTCGTGAAGCCAACAAAGACCGCGTCGAGAGCATCTCGCTGGTCTCGGCCGGATCCGCCAAAGCGCAGGATGCTCTCCGCGCCGGCCTCGCGATGGGCGCCGACAAAGCAGCGCTGATCGAGTGTCCCGGCATCGACGATTCCCGCTCACTTGCTCTGGAACCGCTCGCGGTCGCAAAGCTGCTTCGCGCCTACGTCGAGCGCGAGAACGCGAATCTCGTGATCATGGGCAAACAGGCCATCGACGACGACGCAAACCAGACCGGACAGATGCTCGCTGCGTTGCTCGGATGGCCTCAGGCGACTAATGCCTCTGCTATTTCTGTCGCAGACGACGGATCCATCACCGTCACGCGCGAAGTCGACGGCGGAGCCGAAACCCTCGCTGCAAAGTTACCGATGGTCGTCACCGCCGACCTCCGTCTGAACCAGCCGCGGTACACAAAACTCCAGGATATCATGAAAGCAAAGAAAAAGAAAACAGAGAAACTCGCGCCCGCGGACCTCGGCGTAGACATCTCGCCGCGCACTGAAGTCATCTCCCTCGCGGACCCGCCCAAGCGCGTTGGCGGCGCTAAAGTTGACTCGGTCGACGGCCTCGTCTCAAAACTTCGCGACCTCGGCGCTATTTAATTGAAAAAAAAAAATAGATTCCAGATGTATCTTATTACTATGTCATAAAACGTAAACATCAAAACTCCAATTTCCGCTTCACATCACCCAACCTCTTCTCCCTCGCCTCCCGCACACTATCAACTTTCTCCCTCTTCAACGCACTCTTAAACTCCTCATTCTCACTACCCACCAACGGCTCCGTCTTTTGCGTTAACTTTGGCAATCGCTCCGGTGGCGTCGGCTCAGGCAATTCCTTAAAATACTCTGCTGCTAAGCAGTCCTTCGTATCAATTCGTTTCGCGGGATCAAGAATCGTCATTCTCAGTAAAAAATCTAATGCACTCTCTGACGCGGCGGAAAATTGCGTACGCATCATATCACGCGTAGGTGCAGGATATATCCCCGACTTTGGATCATTAGCAGACACAGTCGACGTCTTCGCCGTATCGTAGAAATAATCAGGCAAACTCGACACACCAGGCCACGTCACCTCCGTCGGCGTTCCAAACGCTCTAAACGTCAAATCCAACTGATCAAGATCCGTCTGACCAGGCAAATACGGCGTTCGGAGCATCAACTCGGCAAAAATTACTCCAACTGCCCAGACATCTACTTTCCGCGTGTATATCCTGGATCCTAATAATAACTCTGGAGCTCTGTACCATCTTGTGACTACTGTTGGCGTCATGGGATCATAAGGGCCAGGTTGCTGTCTCGCAAGACCGAAATCAGCAATTTTCAAATGCCCCGTAGGTGAAAGTAACAAGTTATTAGGCTTTAAATCACGGTGAAGGATATTATGTCTGTGACAGTGATACAACCCAGCAAATGTCATGTACATCCATGACTTTATATCCGCAGCAGTAAACATCAAACTCCTATCTTTTATAATCATCTCCAAATCCGCAGATAAGTACTCCAGCACCAAATTTAAACTCCTTGACGTGCCCGCAGATACAAAAACATCCACGAGCTCAATCACATTCTCATGTCGTAATTCATTCAAAAATCGAACTTCTCGTATCGCACTCATATCCAGCCCATCTTTAAACTGACCAACTTTGATTTTCTTGATCGCAATCGTGCGGTTCGTCGATTCTTGTCGTCCAAGGTAGACTACCGCATATGTACCTTCTCCTACTTTTCTTTCTACTCAAAACTTAGCCTCTCTCTCTATTTTCTTTCTATCAAGACTTATTTAACAATGTTACATACCCTTGATATACCGCTCCTTCTTCCCTATCCGCCGCCGCCCATTAGCCAACTTCTTCTCGACCTCGGCCATCCTCACTTTGTCTATCACTTTTCTCTCCTTTCTTCGTCTTCCTAGTGTAATATTCAATATAGTGGTCACGTGTTACCCCTGAGATTTATGCCTTGGGAGTTTGTTAGCGGGTAAGGGTAATATTCTGAAAGTGTATTACCCATTTGGGCAACGAAAGCCCTTGTTCAGCTCTGAATGTAAGTTATTAATGTATTTAGCGAAGCAGTATGACATTTACAATGCATTTAGTGAAATTTCTATAGATTTTTTTATTACATATACTACACTCACATACTATCTATTCAACAAAACTCCATCATCAATTTTGGATTTAGCTGCTGCATTATTAGCCATCTTTCTTTTTCGATCTGAACATACAGTTGCTTTGCATCCAACTTTGCTGCAAAAAAACAACAAGTAATATAAGTAGCATATTTTAGATGTCTCCATGTTTGGCATTATGAATAGTTTACAAACACTATACCCATAAACCAGGTTTAACAAAGAAGAGGACTTAGCACCTGATCAAGTGTTAAGTAGTTCTTTTCCATTCGGTTGTTGATCGATCATTGCTAAAAGGCAGATTTTTTGAATGATAATGCACTTCGCTTTCAGAGGGGTTGCGAAGTGTTTTTTAAAAATGGATACTAACTACTTGATACCCTCTAAAAACTCTTGAACCTTTGATAACAGCATCGGAAACACCGACGACGACGACGACGACGACAACGATGACGACAATCGTCCAACGAAGAAGACGATGGCGCGATTGAATATGACCTGCACAAGCAGCGATGAAGCTTGGGCTACTTCAGCATGACAGCAATAAAGACGAAGACTACTGTAAAATATCTCCCTGAAGCTGTAGATATTACGTTCATTCTCTGAGTGTTGGAATGTTGCGGCTTACCTCATTATTAAATCACAAACACTTAATCTGCTCAATGTGGCAATTACCAGTTAAATTTAAAGTCAAGTTGTAATAGGTAAAACGACTAGTCACTACAATCGTTTGCTTCAAAGTAAGTCTAAGAAACATAAAAAAATACATCTTCAACCTCCTAGCGGGGCACTAGGTGTGCTTTTGTATCTCGTGCCGTTCCTTATAACGTTTTAAAAACTGAAATTCAAAAACTTCATTACCAAAAACTTGATATTACAGTACTATACAAACCAACTCCAAATCCAAAATCTACCATTCAATGCCATTTAATGCCAACCAACTTTCCGCCCTACTTTGTCGAATCTGCAGGTAACATAAATCCTGACTTTAACCAATCAAACCCTTCATCCCAATGTTCCCAAAATTGTACATTGTCCAGTCTCAGTTCATTAGTGTTTTGGCCATCAGTTTTATTGGATTGTGGTTGATTGTTTTTAACGGGCATTGAAGTTGATGAAGACGAGGATGGTAAACCTTGATCATTTGGTAAATGGGTCGAAAGTTGAGGCGTATTTGGATCATGAATGTCGTTCAGTAAACTTGTAAATTTAGGATCAGATATTGCTGCGGGGTTCACTGTTGTTGGGTTTGGAATGGGTTGAGACGGAGACATTGTATCGAAAAATTCCATTCCAGAATTTCTAAAAAAAAAATTAGCATACCATTAAATCGACCTTCTCATCGCATAAAATACGTACGAATTAGCAGTTTCAGAGTGTCGTGCAGCATTTGCCATTTCAAAGGCTTCCTTGGCTCGCTCTTGCACTTGCTCAATTAATCGTAATCCACTCTGTACCCCGACGTCGCTCTTCATCAATCGGTAACATTCAAGGGCAATGTTTATAATTTCAAAATTTGTCATGACTTCTTCATGCTGTGACGGATCTCGTAAGACATCGAATAATAAAATGGCACATGCAGTTTGTAAGAATATAGAGTTAAATCTCATTTTCTATAGTGTCGTTAGAAACTGGCTCAATACTAGGTTAACATATACTTACAGCAAGCATAGGATCTGTAGAGTAAGCACGAGCCAATAAAAGCAGTAAACTCCGACCTCCTTCAACGGCGCGACGACAAGCATCAGGTAGAAACTCTCGTGCGCCACTTTGTGGAGGGGATGTTAGTCCTTGCGCAGTGTGCAATCGTTCTTCTTTCCGTATAAGACTATCGATTAATAGAAACGGTCGAAACGTGAGAGTTTTGAATAGGTAAAAGTCTAAATAATCAGTAAGAAGCAATATGCAACAAGATTCGTGCACTTACGACTGCCCATTGCAAATGCGTCAGCATGTAGCATCACTCCTGGTTTTCCAAAATCTTCAAAGCGCAATGAAGGAGGTAAACTATCTTTAAATTCGCTCAATTCGTTATCGATAACCTTCGCACTATCCCAGATTGAGAGCACCGATTTGTTTCTAGGTCCATAAATAAGTTTGGTACATTTCATACTTATTCTCGCCAGCGAGGACATGTATTTCAGAAAGTCAACGTTTGGGACAGAAATATCCAACTCATCATCATTAAAAGCTGATGGTCGGCCGATTAATATTGAAAGAAGTCGCTCAAATGAGTATAACGACCAGACGGTGGTCCTTCTGTCTTGACTACTCGTGGCTCCATCATGTGAATACGCCGATAAGGACGGAAATTCGCGATGCAAGCCGCAAGCATATGCTAAGCGTACTGCTTGTCCAGATAAAGTATAAGCAAGATTTAGTTTGCCATTCATTGCATGTGTGTGACTTAGTAGGAGCAAAACTTTGACGCGGTCAGTGCTGATTACTTCTGGGGTTGAGCCTAAAATATCCATTGCTCGGTCAGATAGCATTTGGCTCCACTCAGTTTCGCCTTCAAGACTTGCTCCCGTAGCAAGGACACCAAGCATTCCTGGCTCCGCATTCGGTAACTTTCCGGTGGAGCTATACGTCAAAGCCACCACACTATCAATATAAGCACGAGGGTAGACTGGCATGATATATGCCAATGTCCTAAAATAATTCTCCACAAATTTAGCTGCTGTCGCTGGGTCTAGGAATTTAACTCCGCTGCCTGCTCCTACTGAATGCGGGGCTTTATCTGAATGTCCTCCTAGAAACAAATCTCGAAACCCATAAGCTTTGATACCTTCTGGCACATCTCCGACTCCGCCCATTTCCATAGTACCAGAGCTAATTGCTTGATGTATATGCTGCACGAAAGAGAATGTTGAGGCGGGGCCGTAATAGATAAAACTCTCCACGCCCGGATTAGTTGCGGTGATACCACTGTATACTGAGTTGTGCATCGGATTTCGCATAGATTCAGAGTCGTTGTGCATATCGTCATTAACATCAGTTGTCGTTGTTCTCGTAGGAGGTTCAATGGTCATTGTACTTGCGACGGACGGCTCTGTTTTTCTCCGCTTAGCTTCGTTAACGACTGGCGGTGACTCCGAGCTGCCTGGTGCTGTATTAAAGCTCATCGGGCTGACAGATATTATCGTGTTTGCATTCGCCGTGTTCCCATTCGAAGAACCGTCTGCCTCTTCTTTGTAAAAGCACTTTGCCCCGCGCATCGAACACTGTCCGCAGCTGGGACTTACTCCGTCACATTTGACCTTTCTTCTTCGACATATCTGACATGCTCTTCGTGTCCTTAATCGTGGATACTCCGGAATAGGAGAAACTAGAATTTATATCAGTTAAACCAACTCTTTCTTGTTCAATCTTGACACGATAAAACTAACGTTCACGGCGCGTGGCCATCTTTCCCTGTATTTTTACTGTTCAGTCACAATTTCGATACTTTGAATTTCCAAACTAAAACAAATTATCTGCATCTAATTTGTTTCAAACCACTTTCAAATTGATACTAACATAAATCTGTAACTCTTTACTTGCCCCGGGTTTTACCGCTCTCGTAAGAACTTCTTTCCGCGTAAAGTTCTCCAAACTAACCTGTCTTCAGAAACCCCGCCGCAAGCCGCACCCTCATCTCCCAATTAATTTTATACGTCAAAAAAAATATCATTTTTTTAACATTTGCACAATATACTTTTATTGTCTAAATAGAAAGAATGACAAAAGAAGAAAAAGAAACCGCAAAGGCGGAAAAGAAGGAGAAGAAGGAGAAGAAAGAGAAAGTGGAGAAAAGCGAGAAAACTTCTTCAAAACGGAAACGAAGCGAAACTTTTGAAGAAATTGAAATCGATGTTAACCAACCTGAACCACTATCAAAGAAAGAACTTCGCAAGCGGAAAAAGCTTGGAATTCCTCTTGATGCTCCGAAAGAATCAACTACAACTGCAACTGAATCTACTGATGCTGCAACTAAAGCTAAAGGAAAAGGAGATAAAAAGGGCAAAGAAGCGAAAGAGTCAAAGACACAGCCAAAGACGGAGTTTGGAATTTGGATTGGAAATTTAGATTATTCAACAACTAAAGTTGATCTTAAACGAATGCTCGTGGAAAAATCACAAGAAAAGATCAAGTCTGAGGATATTGTACGAATGCATATGCCGAAAGGACGTGACGGAAAACGTAAAGGGCAGGTCTACATCTTTGATCTGATTTTCAAGGTACTAATTAAAACAGATGTGCATACGTCGATTTCACCACCGAAGATTGTATGAACGCTGCTATCAGTCTTTCCGACACACCTTTTGGTGGTCGCAAGGCATTGATCAAAGATGCGCGTGTATTCACAGGAAGTAAAAAAGATCCAAACTCTGCTGTTGCAGCTGCTGCATCTGCCGCTGCCGTCACCACGAGCAAAAACCCACCTACAAGAATTCTTTTTGTTGGCAATTTACCTTTTGAGACGAAATCTGACCAACTTGAACAGAAATTCACCGTCGACGTTAAATCACGTCCACTCACATCAACCGGTGAAGAAGATGAAGACGCAGAGGAAATTGACATGACTATAAAACCAGTCAAAGTACGAATGGCGACATTCCAAGATTCGGGAGCTTGTAAAGGATTTGCATTTATTGATTATAGAAGCGCACATGAAGCGGGAAAAGTTTTGCAAGAAATTGGAGCACGGTTTACCTTTTTGGGACGAGCTGGTGTGAAAGTTGAGTTTGGTGAAGATAGATCACAGCGACACCGCGCACCAAAACCCGAAGATACCGCATCTGAAGCTGGCAACAACGGTTTTATGAACGCAGAACGTGCTAATTTCATAAAGAAAATTCCAACATACTCTGAATCAAAACGAGAAGTTCAAGCCGAAGCTTCTCAAAAGGACGACTTGACAAACGAAAGTACTTTACCGAAAACTGGTTCACAGCCTGAATTTAGACGTGAGAGACCAAAACGATCTCCAGCACGTCTCACTCCTGGAATGGCGTTGGCTAGATCTCAAAGAGCGAAAGTTTCAATTGTACCGTCTCAAGGTAAAAAGACGACTTTTGATGATTAAATTGCTTCTACTAGGCATTTACATTAGTTTACAATGGTTGATGAAGAAAAAACATTTACTTGAATTTTGCATAGAGAAGATTGTACATTAGAGGAGAAGCAAATCATACAGATTCGTACAAAATTACGCTTATAAATATCTGTGGGGTTGAGACGAGCAGAAGATCTAACTAAGTAGATTGGAATATTACATACTACAAGACGTAGCTTCAACTTTGATTCTATTTCCGAAGATAAATACTGTACAAAGGAAAACTTACACAAAGTGGGCTCAGTAATCAATAGAAAAAGTCTGAAGAACAAACAAACATTTATATCGTATATATTACTAGTGCAAAGGAAAATTCTGCACTTTGGAGTGGTGCATCGTAACATTGTCTTTCATAAGCCTAAGCTTCCCAACCAAATTTACATTTACATAGACATCATCTGTTGCTGCTGCTCCATACGCTCCTTGATCATAGGGTAGCGCTCAAGCAGTTCTAGCTGAACGTGAACCGCCTCAACGTAAGAAGCAGCTTGCATGATCTCGTTACCGGTTCTAGCAAGCTCAAGCTGCTTCTCAAAGTACTTCAGTGACTCGTCCATTCTGTTTTGAGTCATCATAAGCTGAGCTAACGAGCCAACTGCAAGATCACTGTAAGGATCAATCTCAAGAGCAGTCTTCAAAAGACCTTCAGCTTCCTCGATAGTTCCTTGCTTGAATGTCCATAAAATGAAAGCCTTGTTGATCAAGGGCATGACATTGTATCCATCAGTCTTCTTCGCCCTCTCCAATTCGTAGGCTTTCTCAAACATTTCCAATGCCTCAGTCAATTTCTGGGTATCCATCAACAGCTCTCCATAGTAGTTGTACACATCTGGACGATCGGGGAATTGCTTGATACTTCTTCTGAAGCTAGCCAAAGCGGTGGAAACGGAGCCAAGCTTGTACTGAGTGACGGCAAGTTGAACATGAGCCGACATAAAGTCCTTGTCAAGATCGATAGCTCGCTGGTAGTCCTTGGCAGCGTCGTCGTACTCGCCTAATAAGAAGTGAATCTGACCACGGTGGTAGAAAATGTCAGCATCCTCAGGATCGATAGCAATCGCAGTGTCAAAATCCTTTGTTGACTGTTCGTGTTGCGACAACTCAATGTAAACCATAGCTCTCTTGATGAGAACAGAAACGGAAGATTTGATGCTGAGACTCTTGTCAAAGTCCTCAAGTGCAGTGTCATTGTCAGCCATCAAGAACGAGTAGGTTCCGTGCATCTCAAGAGCCAATGCTAAATCGTCAGCCTTAAGCTCGATTGCTTTGTTAAGAAGCTCGAAAGCTTTGTTGTGTCCGTCAAGAGTCTTCAGCTCCGCGGCTTCAATAGCCTGTTTCAAATAGTAGTTTCCACTTCCCTCAGGAGCGTTAAGAATAGACTCCGGAGTCTCCTTCTTGTGGAAAGAGTCGGTGTAAGCAGTTACGAATGAGATTGAAGGGAATGCTTTGACCTTGTTTTCCATGATGGTCTTTGCTCTTTCTTCACCGCAGCGGGCAAGTAATCTGTCGATAGACTTGCCAATCGGATCGTTAGGAGTTCCGGACAAAAGCGCAGAAGCGGTGTAATCGACAACAGACTCATGGAATTTACCAAGCTTCTCAAAAGCCTGAGCACGACGACTTAAAGCCTTCAAGTAAAGGTTGTCGAGAGCGAGAGCGGCAGTGGCATCGTCAACGGCCTTCTCGTATTGTTCAAGAGCGTTGTAGCAAGCGGCTCTGTTGTTGTAGTAGACAGCATCTTCATGAAGAGAGATAGCCTTAGTGTAGAGCTCACAGGCCTTGGTGTAGTTTTTGATCTTGAACTCTGCGTTTCCAGCGTTCTTGTATTGGAGCGAGTAGTCTTTTAAGGTCTATGAAAGATTTATGAGTAAAATGACGACCGCGAATTAGGATGACAGAATTTTGTGAACACACCTCTTTTGAAAGACCGGAGAGATCAGCGGGTATTTCAGGAAGGTCAGACTCAGATTCGGCAGTTTCAAGACGGACTTCCTTCTTCTCTTCGCTAGCTTTGGCTGTAATTTTCCGGTTAGATCCAACTAGCAAATCAACAAATAGATCAAACTACCTTCAGCACGTTCTTTTTCCTTCTTTGCTTTCTTCTTCTCTTTCTTGCGCTTCTTTTCAGCAGCAGCCTTTGCGTCGGCCGATGCGATCTTTTCAGGAGTCGATGGCGGCGGCGCACTTGGTTTTTCGCTGTACATCACATAATAAGCACCGGCACCACCGACAACAAGGAAAGTTGCCGCTGAAAGACCATAAACAAGAGTCTTGTTCTCAGACACAAACTTCGAAACGCGCTCCCATAGCGAAGGCGGGGCAGCAGTTATCGATACAGGTCCCGTGGGAGCCATTGTGTGGATATATAGTTTTCGGAATAAATTTATACGACTTCAAGCAAAAGAACAGAACAGAAACAATGTATTTTAAAATATCAGTGTCTATTGATATCAGTTAGAGAAATCCTTCTTGTTGAAAAATTGTGTTGTAGAAAAAAATAGCGGAAGAAAATGAAAAGAGTAAGCGGTCGCCCATGACGTCGTCCATCAGGCACTTTTACCACACACCCACTCAATTTCGCTGGCGTAACACCCGAATAAAACAAAAAAAATATATTTAGAAAAGGAACTTACCAAATATCGAGAAAAATAAACACTGAAATTTAAAATTGTTTGCTTTAAGAGAATAATGACGGAAACCAAGACGCAGAGTCGTAGGATTTTTTTGGATTTACCTTTTCGTTTCCACGGCGGTTACCCGGAAAGTTTGGCGCTCATGGGCTTTTTCTGTTTCATCTACAAGCGGTATTTACAATATATGAAAGTATAAAAAAATGGTTATATGCGAACAAAATGTAGTGTAATTTGCTGAATCAAAATACAATCGTATTAACTAATATACATTATCCTATACACAAAACCGCTGCTACTTATGCCTTGCCTTTTTTAACAAGATGCAGTCTAATCGGGTTAATTGCTTTCTTCTTCCTCGATGCAGCTAATGCAACAATATCAAACATCTTGTCGTTCGTTCTCGCTAGCTTCCTGTTGCCGTACTCATCGTCAGAGTCGTCCAGGGAAATAGACCGACTGGCACTCTTTCGGTCTGACTGTGTTTTCCCACCATTATCCATTTCGCCTAGTTTTCGTAGCGCGACTTCCACCACGCGACCTTCTTCTAAAATCTTTTCACGTATTTCCTTGGGATTTGTCGTTCGTTCAGGGTATATAGGCGTGGTTCTGTACGTGTGATCTGCAGGTAAAGGCGGCATCCAAGATGGTATGTATTCCAACTCTTCTTTCTTCCTTGTGGTGGGAGCGATCTGCGCCAGTTCCCGTTGTTGCTTGTTCCACATAATGATATCTTCTAATTCTGTGTTGATTGGCGTATCTGTTGTTGATATCGTGTTGGGACCTTCAGTCGGAGAGGGCTGGAATACAAACTGAGATCGCACGTATTCGTCTTCCAGATCTGAGGTATGGATACCTTCTTCCGTCATCAGGAAAGCCACATCATGAACGCTGGGAAGATTCCTTCGTTGGATCATAGCTATTTGGTGTAATCGCGTGAGCAGATGCATATAGTCTATGTGACGTTAATATGGCCCCATATCCATAGAACAGAACAGAACGCAGAACCACATACACTCTTCGCCCAATAACGCAATCATTTGCAGCGCAGAAGGCGTGCACTGAAACGACAAAGCCTGCAAGACTGTTGCCGCTGGCTTGATCATATATGTTCCCGAATCCACATCTCCAACCGCAGCCTTCTCGAACAGCTTCGAGTAGCTCTCAAACTGCCCATCTTCGATCTTTTTCAGCCCTCGCTGTGAGCCATTACGCAGCACACGACTCTCCGAGCTGCTTTCTCTGCTTTTCTGCCGCTTTCGCTCGTCTTCGCTCTGCACGCTCGATGTTCGACTGTCTCTAAGCCCTGTCGCCAATGGCGCTGGATCCCCCATGTGCGTGTTCAAAACGAGTTCACTCAATCATCCAATTTGGCATTTGCTTCCATCTACTCTTCCTCGCCTGAATTAATATCCTTAAATCGCCCCAATTAGAAAAAGATCGCGTATTCCTCGTCTTTCATTACGGCTGTCAGTGCGACAAGGGAGTGAAACGCATCATGCTGACACAAAACATGGGTCTTGTGTGCTCTTATGTAATTTACCAGTCATGTATTTTAGAGTTTAGCGAGAAGGGCTGTGCGATGAGATGACGAAGCCAGATAACTGTATATTTCTGCCTTTTCGAACTACGAACTACGAACAGTCTCAAAGCAGCAGTAGATAAATAGACTGATTTACTGACTCCAATTCAGCTTCAGTATCCCTTATTGAATTAAGAGAAACAATCGCGAAGATGAGCAATAACACAATGGCAGCCTCAGTTAGCAATCTGGATCAAGATATGGCTGAAATCCGTAAATCAAAGTATGATTCAAAGTCAGCGTCTGAGGTATGATTTTCGATGGTAATTATTATATAAACGGAATTAGACTGACATTTTACGTGTATAGGCAAAAAACTGGATATCGAGTATATTAGGTCGTGAATTAGGAGATGACGATTTAATGAGCATATTGAAAGATGGTACAGTGCTTTGTGAGTAAGTTTCTTTATTTCATTCTCTTTTTCCAAGTCTAATATGATTATTAGATTGGTAAATACGGTCGATCCTTCTGCAAATCTCAAATTCAAGCAATCACGAATGCCATTTGTTCAAATGGAAAACATCTCTATGTTCCTCCGCGCATCATCTAATTTAGGTCTGCCTCAGTACGACTTATTTCAAACAGTAGACCTTTACGAAGAGAAAGATCCTGCTCAAGTTTTACAAACATTATATTCCTTTTCACGGCATGCGAATAAGAAGAACCCGAGTATTCCGCAATTGGGGCCTAAATTGGCAGAAAAGAGAGGAAGTCCTGGTAAATTCTCAAAAGAAGGTCAGAATATCCCGGCTTGGAATACTCGGCAGTATGGATATATGGGTGGTGCGAATCAAGGAAGCGAGAAAGTGGTGTTTTCAAAGAGGAGAGATATTGTGAATAATCCTTGATGTTCTCGTAAGCGCTAATACAAGACAAGTGTGTGAAATTTGGAATTGAACTATAATTAAAAAAAATCGACTGAGTATATGTACAAAGTGTTGCCAGTCTATTTTACAGTAAAATCATGCACTCCCCGCCTTTTCACACGCCTCCCGAATCCGTTTATACAAAAACTCTGTAAACATGCAAACTCCAAAATCTGGAGTAACTAGTCTATACATATCGTTCTTTTCGTAAGACTCTGGCACCATTACCCCGTTCTCGACTCTGACAAGTCCAAACATGTCTTCGACCTCTGGAATTCTACCAAACGGCGGAGGACTTCGTTGATCAAAAACCGCCATGTAGTCGTTTCCGTACATTACGGCTACTGAAAGAAAGAATAGGTCGTTGTGGAGGTGAGTTTTGATTGTTGAGTGCATGAGTGGGAGAAATGCTGGATTGGCGGTGAAAGTCGAGTCGTCTATTTTACTGACATCTTTTAGCGTTCCAATATGAAGTGCACTTGGTGACGGAGATAGTGAGATCTTGTTGTCTTCGTGAATATACTAAATCGCTGTCAGTAGCCATAACCTGCACAATCGTAGTTGTACTCACTATTTGATCATTATTGGGAAGTTTCGATATTCCTCGAGATAACGCTAACCGAATGACTCCTTGTCTAAATGTTTGAGATGGAAGCCTTGCGTGAAAGAGTAAAGTACTCATTTTCGTTATAGTTATCTTCAATACTTAATGCAGGTTATAATTACTTGCCAAAGTGTGCAAGTTTACATGACCTCATTATTCTTGAGCCGCACATCTCCATTTGCAATTGAAACGATGAACGTTCAATAAACTATTAGAGATCTTAAAATGATAAATGTATATATCTAATTGTACAACATAACAAATCACAATGAAAATAAAAATATAATGCTATTTTTTTCTGGAGTCCCGCTTCATTCATTTTTCTTGTCAACTTCTCGTATCCGACTAACCGCACTCCCGCTTCTTGATCTTCTACCAACGTTACTCGTACTCCTAGATCGCGTCCCACTCGAACTTCTGCCACCTGTTACTCCTGCTCCTTGTTTCCTAGCTGGGAGGTAAACATCCAACGCTTTTTCAATCAACTCTTTTTCATCTACCAGCATCATCACCACAACAAGACATCCAGCAAAGCCTCCAACAATGAAGAATTTAGTCCACGAATCAACAGTTCCAATGGCAATCATGCAAATCTCTAAAATCACTGATGCTACAATGACGTAGAGTCCCGGATAAGAGTCACGTCTGGCAAGTGGGAATAGCGGTCTATTTGTGCGCCCTGTTGCAGCTCGTTTCTCGTCTAGAATATCATGACTGACGTGAGCGTTATCCTTATAATATGTTGCAATCCAGTATGCACATGCTGCTATTCTTATTGACAAGTTCACCATGTTTGCGTAAACAAGACCTGTAGCTCCTAAACCCAAAATTCGAATGAAAACATAACCAGCGATTGCAAAGACAATTGAAAGTCCAAGCATCAGAAAGCTTTGTTCACGAACTATTTTGGGAGTAGCAACAGATTGAACAAATGCTTCAAGAACTCCATTAAATGCAAGTAATGGGATGTAGTATGCATATGCACTTATTACTGACGCAGCAGATGAAGACGCAGAAGACCATTTAGCACCAACCAAGAGTGATAACAAGAAAGGAGCTACTTTAGGTCCCGCTATACTTGACAGCAAGGTTAGATGGCCATAGACGCGGACAATTGAACTCAGAGTATCAGAAGACATTCGAATGTTTGAAGAAGTCAAAGGCGGTGATAATAACTTCGAAAAAAGCGTTCGAACTGCTTCCTCGATTGGCAAGAAAACTAAGCGAGCAATTAAAGAACCATAATTTGCAGTAAGTGCATAGACACCTTGCTCTGATATAGTGATGTAATAACTGGAAAGAAATTTATCTCCTTCAGTCAAATAATGTTTGAACGCAGTTTGAAGCCACATTGTAGACGCTAGCCGGAAAGTCGCTCTATCAAAATAAAACCATGGTGACTGTGCCATTGTGTCTTCTTTCCATATTCGTTTTGGGAAAATCGCATTCTCTTTTCCTCGTGTGGTTTCCCATACCAGTAAGACATACAGAAACGTTAGTACAACAGCATACGCGAGCTGCCCTAAAGCAAATGCCAAAACGCCCGTATCTTCTCGTGCCAGGATCATAAGTAGAAAAGTCACAGCGCATCGAGCGGTCACGGCACCAGATTCACAAATTGCACGTAACTTGTATTGAAGCTTGTACTGTACTAACGCGAACATGGGCTCAGAGATGAGTTCCACGATAGCTGCAATTCCATATATGACAACCACTGATTTGAAATAAGGTAAATTCGACACTTCAGTACTCGCACCATGAAAGTAGTACCAGCCAGATGTAATAGCAGCCAAAGGTATGCCGATTATAAACGGGATGTACCCTGTGTTGACGACGCTTTGTGCAATTCCAGATACGGTACCTTCAACCACGCCGCCTTCAATTCTAAAAGGATCAGGTTTAGGATGAGTAGTCTGACGTTGGAGAGCAAGTCTAATGGCTTCTCTAGCGAAGAACAAGATGGAGGACGAAAGCAGCTCCAGCTGAGCGGAAACACCTAATCTATCAGGTGCTATGAACCTCAGCAACGCTTGATTCAGAACAAACGTGATGATTTTAGAGAACAGCTGCAGCAAGATCAGAAATGAAGCACCGACAGCTGAATGAGTGAGAAGCTCAGACGGACTATCCGCGGACTCAGCTGAAGCTGATTGGAGACCTGCGGGCGGCGGAACCACGATGGTTGAGTGCCGCCGGTTGTGTTGCCGCTTTGTGATACTCGATGGAACATCGTTCATTCTGGTCTTTTTTTTCTAATTAACTGATTTTTATAATGGCAGATGATATCGTAGAGTAGAGATCACTTTAAACTGGTATCCGTCGCGCCTCAGTTGCTGGCGAGGCAAGCGCTTCTGATTCTTCGATAAATCTGGATTCCTCCTTGCCGCAATTGATACGCACACAAAACTCAGTCAATAGTTATGTCAGCAGAGCAGAATATGGTACTGCCGCCTGTGGTATCCGCCTGATATAAGCGTATCCAGATATCGCCAACGTCCTCCAAACTCCTCAAATCGCTCTCGGACTTCGCACCACTTCTGCAATAATATGTGGCTTGTGCCGTGTAAATCAGGGGGAATTCTGTGGCGCACACACGTGACTTTTGGTCAGCCTCGCGATGCCGTAAGTTCCTTGTTCGGATAAACTGAGGTAATTAACGAAGACTGATTCAATGATTTTGTCTGTTTTGCTGATGCAGCAGTTATTCGTAGCTGAGAGCTGACTTGAATATATTGGCAATTTTGTAAAACCGAAACGATAAATCAGAGGTCTAAATGTTTGGACGCGGCCGCAGCGGAACTACATCGCGAAATCCGTACTTGGATAACGTGCCGCTGGACGATACGAATGACAATATATTTCTGGCCGATTCAGACGACGAGGACGATGAGTTTTTCTTTGGCGATTTGGAAGAATCATCAGCAAAGAGTAATTTCTAAATTGTATATTTACAGCTTCTAGACTCTAATGGCAATAACAGAGCACCGCCTCACAACCTGGGATCCAGTAGGTGAATTTCGAACACTACCCGATTCGCAGGAACAAATATATGTTTCGAAACCACATTGGGGAGACGAGACTACAAATGCAGGAAAACATGGTGATTATACTGAAGCAGCTAAAGAGGATATTCGTGGATTTTCATTATTGCTTCTGCTTACCAATGGACTTGGACTAGAGAGTCTGAACAATCAGCTGTTAGCTGACTCCTTTGCAAAAGAAGGTAATTTCTGTCAATAGTTCTGTAACGATCTTGTATTAATGTGTTTAAGGATACTTTGTTGTCATGCCTGATTTGTTTTCCGCCGATCCGAATTCTCCCGTTATCACAACACCGCAATCGTACGGTCCTACATCATTACTTTCGCGCGTCAAATCAATAGCAAAATCGTCAGCATCCGGATTCAAAACTGACATGTGGATAGCCCGACATACTGAAGAGAAAACTTGGCCTTTATTGATACAAATGATTGATGAAATAGTCGACATTTACCAACCCAGAGATATAAGTGTTGTTGGATACTCGTTTGGTGGTAAATATGCTCTGAAACTATTGCAATTACCGGTCGATCGAGCGACTAAAGAGAAGAATAATACAAGAAAAAATTCAGAAACTGCGGAATCTTCTCTACTTTCAAACAACTCCGAGCCTTTTCATCAAGAAACTGAGCGCACTGCAGCAGACTCTCAATCAAAACCAAACACCGATCCTCCGTCAGAAACTCCCGTCTCAAACGTACCGCCTTCACAGTCATCAAACTCAACTCCTCCAGATCTTAACATACAAATCAATGGCGATGTTTCATCGTCACTATCTCCGACTCCACTAACATCTCCAACATCTTCTATGTCACCAGCTCCGTACCCTCCACAGTCAACTGCAAGCAGTTTAACACACCCCCCTTGGTGCAGTCTAATCACTACTGGTGTAGTAGCACATCCTTCTCTTGCCGAACCTCGTGATTTCGTGAAAATCAAAAAACCAGTTCTGATTCTAGCTGTCGAGAATGATCCTATCTTTCCACCACAAGTAATCGAAATCGCTCAAAAAGCGTTGGCGAAGGATACCGCATTTTACGACATCAAAATGTTCGATAGGAATTTACCTCATGGCTTTGCTGTCAAAGGTGATTATCCGTCGGATAAAAGACTGGTTACTGAGAATCAAGCAATAGCACATCGAGACATTGTAAGTTGGTTGAAAAGCTTCGTGGGCTAAATGGGTTTACAACAAGGTGTTCTGGGAAAAGCCGGCGTTACTTTTACAGCTTTTACAATTTTTTTTAGTATTATGTATTTTAGTCAAAAGTATGAAAACACATACAAAAACTATTGATACTAAACCAGTATCCTGTAACACCATAAAAAAGAAGCAAAAAACAAATATATATCCCGGATGCAAACATCAAAAAAACTAGCAAATGACTGACCGTTGAAAAAATATATCAAAAAGAAGAATAGAAAAAAACAACAGTCCACTAAACTGTTATTAAATACGAGGAGACTTCACAAAGCTGAATAAAAAGAACCCGTTTGGGCTCTTACAAGTCAATTTCCATAGCAATCCAAGCGTCCGACAATTGTCCACCGTTGATTTCAGATGGACATTTAATTAATTCAAACCCAACCCAATAGAAGGTATTGATAAGATTGTGCAACTTCATGATTCTGCGATCAATGCAAATGACGACACGTTCGCAGTCCAGAAGTTCCGATGCCAAATCCATAACGGCCACTAAGCCGGCTTTCAGGTCCATCTTAGCAGTAGCCATTTCCCTGTCAAAGTAAATGAGCATAGTGCGATCCACGACTGCACCGTGCCATGCGTTGTCCTCCAAATCGACGAGTTTGAAGAACTCTGTACGGAGAGGTGGTAGTCCGGGGACACGCGGGTAGGCGACGCGCATAAGCGCCTCGACGGCCGGCGAAGCAGTGTCTCGCACATCATTGACAAGCTTTTTCATCTTCGTCCCCTCGTAAATCGCGGTTCCATTGGCAAAGAGTCTCTCACACTGCAGAGCCAAGTCCCGCGATGCCTTCTGCAGTTCAGCAGAAGGTCTTGTTCCTTTAGGGACCTCAGGGCCGCCACTCTGCCACTCCACCCAACGTAGTGCGATAATGGAACGCCGAAGCGCCCGTAGCTACAGCATAGGTGTAGCAAGATGCAACAGTGGCTCCAGTGGGGAGCGCATCTCCACCGTAGTAGTAGTGCTGGTGACGAGAAGAAGGTACCGGGGCCGCTTCGGGGCCCTGCAAAGAGCGGGCTCCGGAACGACCGCCGGTACTACTACTACTTAAATTAGAATTACTCAAAATATTCGCCATTGATGATGATTTAAAAATTCTGCGACTGTTTGAAAGCTGGAGAAAAAAAAGTTGTGAATTCGACTTGAAAGATAACGGAAGAGCTGTTAAAACTTGTGTACTTCGTGAAGGTGCGAGAGACAGATGTTGGGAGAAACAAGGAGGTTGGGCGGGCGCGGCACACTAAAAACTGTGCTGGGTTAGGTTCCGTTAGTCTCATGACTCTAGCTGATGAATCTTGGCTCGACGCGGCATGTCAACAATGCCGGGGTTTGTACTGTAATACTTTGCCTTTTTCGGTATTCATATTAAATCCCACTGCGAAAGTAAATATGCTGCATAAGCGCCGGAAACGCATTACATTAGCGCTGAAATTTGACTCATGAATGAAAACAAAGCACTGTTAGTACTTAAAATTATTAGTAGCTCATAAGTTAAACGTTGCCATAAACAAAAGCACCAAGTAAATATCAAACGACGTCATAACTCCCAACCGTGCATGATCTCGATGTGAGCCATATACAGACTTGCTCCGCTTTTATCCTCAATCAGTTTTGAAAAGGCACTCTTTTAGAAGAGTGTAAACTGCTACAACCATTACGTTTGCTCTTGTTTTGTTTTTTGTAGCGTTTCTGCTTTGGCAGGCATTTCTGGCAACACTCATCGTCCGCCCTGTGTTTATCGTCGCTGCGGGACCTGGAGACGGTGAACCGAACTTCCCCGAGAGCTCCCCTGCCCTTACTACCCGTTTGCGAATATCTGTAGCTGCGGCAGCTGCAGCTGCTGTGGCCAGCTCTCGTGCAAGCTCACCGCGGTTAAGCAACAGCACAAAACGTGAATCCGCAAAGCTCTCGCAAGAAGCATCGATGCCGCACACTTTTATGGCCCCACCTCGTTCATCAGGCGAGGCTTCATTGTTTTCTTCTAATCATCACGCACCACTGACTCTATTTTCGTGTACTAAATGTCACAACCATATTGCAGATCATTCTGATATAGTATCAAAAGCATTTACTGGTCGATTTGGTCGTGCCGTCTTGGTCCGTGATCTTAGAAATGTGTTACAGGGAGCAGCTTCAGAGCGGATGTTAATATCAGGACTACATATAGTTGCCGATATCTCTTGTGTCAATTGTGGCTTAAATCTGGGGTGGAAGTACATTGCAACAAATGAACGCAGCCAGAAATACAAAGTAGGGTGTTATATTCTTGAGCTTAAAAGGGTCCTGAAAGATACCGCGATCATTTCGAAAATAAACGATCAATACCCTTCTATGCCATTCATGCCATTCGAAAATGATAAAGACGTTACTACAAATAAAGTACGATCAAACACAAGCTTAAGAAAATGGCTTGATATTGAGCTTATGAACGAATTGGAAAGGGAAAGTGATCGTAGTAGTGGAATGTCTGTTGATGCTGAGATGATTTGATGTATGGTTTGATGTCACCTAGTTCGTGCTTATTAGTGCGTGTACTCATGTTATAAAGGCGTCGGTGAAAGAGATAATTCTGTAAAGCTAATACATTTCATTTTATTTATTGAGCGTTATGTTTTCTTTTCACTATAACTTCTATTAGGTCAACTCAAGATGTCACAAGATGGCGTGTGGGGTATCAGATGCAATTAGTCCCAAGACGTTGTAATGTCCCAATACCCCGCATTCATCTCCCAACTAGAGTAAACCTCTTTCTCAAGATAAGAGTACTTACTTCTTGCTTTTAAAAAATTAATTTTAAAATCAAGTTTGATTGAAAAAATTAAAAATAAAAGAAGTTAGAGCATGTGTTCAAAGAAGTCATAGTTGGTGGTATATCGTGAAAATCAGACGAGCTACCGCAACCGAGGTTAAATTACTATTAACTATTAGTACGGGACAAGGTCGCCGCAAAAGCTATTTCATCCTTCAGATCCAAACTATCAAATCTTAATACTCACCTTAACTTTACTAAACATGCAAAATTATTCTACCTTTGATTGTTTCAATGTCTCATTACTTCAAGACTTTGTTGCGCAAGTGGAGATTAATAGACCGAGGCAACTAAACTCATTTACACCAAGGTGTGTCTTTATTCTGTGATTGTTGTCCAAGTAGTAAGCTGATTTTCATAGAGCATGGAAAGAACTCGAAAGTATCTTCAATAAACTATCTTTCGACCCCGACGTGCGTGTGGTTGTACTTACCGCTGCGGGCGATCGTGCTTTTTCCTCTGGACTTGATCTTTCGGAAGAAACTCTTTTATGGCTGAATGGTTCCACATCTGGACAAGACGAGCTTCAGGAGGAACGACTAAGATTTCACAAACGGCGGGCAATTCTAGAGTTTCAAGTAAGTAGTAGTCTGTAAATTATTTTTATCTTTAAGTCAGTTTAACAGCAGCTTCGGTTGTTGTTTCAGGCGCTAAATTTTGATTTAGGACGCTATAAGTGCCATCGAAAACTGTAATAAACGTGAGTAATTTCAAAAACTCACTTCTAAAAGGTTTTCTAACTCAGATTCATTTATAGCTGTCATAGCTGTCGCCCATGGGATATCGTATGGTCTTGCGATTGATATTCTCTCTGCAGCAGATATTCGAATATGCTCTTCAAATGTACGTTTTGCAATCAAAGAAGTTGATATTGGATTAGCCGCAGACATAGGAACTTTGCAGCGATTTCCAAAGATCATAGGGAGCCAATCTTGGTTAAAAGAGCTTGCTTATACCGCTCGTGATTTTGGGGCCGAGGAAGCTGAAAAGCATGGATTTGTATCATTTCTTGACAAAGACAAAAGCAGCGCTCTTGAAAGAGCTACTAAAATCGCGGCAGTAATAGCTAAGAAATCACCAGTGGCAGTTCAGGGGTCGAAGCATCTCATCAACTACAGCAGGGATAAACCCGTCCAAGAGGGGTTAAATTACACTGCCGCTTGGAATGCTTTTGCATTGGGTGAAGACATTAAATCTGCGTCAATGGCGGCTTTGACGAGAAAACAGACTACCTTTGGAAAACTTTAAGGCAAGTTCGACAGAGCCGTAACGATGTCGTTCGAAGTAAACCGAATAAGATTTCCTTTTCAGATATTAAAGCATAAATTTTTCAATCTTGCAGCAAACTGTAACAGTAGAACCATTTAACGCTGCAACCAGGAATTTTGTCTAAAAAAGTTGTCTTGAAGATAGGTAACTAGCCTCATCTAGTGTTCAGAATGTGAATTTAGCCCTAAGCCGCAGCGAACACCATCTCTAGCTCGCTAAAGGGGTACACACAAGCAGCAACTATACGCGACAAGCTAGGGCGGCACGTTGCGGTTATGGTTCAGTTTGCCGGATAGACTAGGATACATTAGACGAGCCTTGTACTCCAATCGAAAAAGATCCAACATACCTTTGCACCCAATAAGTTGTGCTGTTGTCAAAAAGCTGTTGGCATAGTGAGGCGCCCTCACAACCAAAAGTGCAATGCAGAAGTCACGATTATCTCCTCTCACTCAAATCTTCACCGTCCGGACAGCCTTAGCAGCATTTGGCGCTATATGCATACTTGTCACAGTTTACGCGACACATTCGCTGACTCCTTACTATTTACGTCGTGAATCTGTCGATTGCTTTGAGCATGCACGATTGAAAGTAGAAAGCGAGTTGATGCCAACGACGGCTCCCAATGCTCGAAATCTTATAATTGTTGCCGGCCACGCCATATGGATGGGGGGCAAAGGTAGTGGAAACTCTGAAAACGAATGGTATGTGTAAAATTTCTAAGAAACATAGCAAACTAACATGCAATCTAGGGCATTGAAGCCGATTCAAAAGGGGCAGCACAAGACTTTTATTGAGCATATTAATCGTGGTATCGAAGAGCTGGCCAAAGACCCAAATGCTCTTCTGATTTTTTCCGGTGGACAAACTAATGCATTTGTTGGTCCCATGAGTGAGTCTCAGAGCTATTACGTATGTTATAACAAATTTCGTATACAGAATTCTCAGTTAATAATTTTATGTATAGAGTCTTTCATTGAAGCGTGGCCTGCTGGTATCCCCTACCGGAGAAGATCTTTCACTCCGAACAACAACGGAAGAGTTTGCAAGGGACAGCTTTGAAAATTTACTCTTTTCATTATGCAGGTATCGTGATTCTTTCAGATTGAAAGCCGATCAATGTCTCTAATTGAAACTCAGATTCAAGGAATTTACCGGCCAGTATCCCAGCTCCATCACAGTTGTCTCACACAGTTTCAAAGAAAGAAGGTTTAGAGAGCTTCACCGGGCGGCATTACGAATTCCGGAGACACAATTTCATTACATAGGGATTGATCCTCCAGGTGAACCGCCAGTGGAAGGTGAATTGAATATGGCCGTAAAGCCCTTCACCGAAGACCCTTATGGATGCTACAATCCAGACCTTATGGCAAAAAGAGTTGAAAGAAATCCATACAGAAGACGAACTCCATACTTTGAAAGCGTAAGTCACAAAGTCTATTTTTTTTATTTGTATTCACTGGGTTACTAATTTGACATCTGTAGTGTCCGGAAGTAAATGGTTTACTGAACTACTGCGACAAGACAGGAAAAATTTATGAGGGATCTCTACCCTGGGACAATAAAGAGCTGTATGAGGTAGACGACTCATACTGAAGAGAGCCGAAGAGATTCACCTTAACGCAAAAGATACTGCACAACAATAGTCTTGAGCCTTCATTATAGAACTTATGTTATTTTCAGTTTTAAGGCCGTATGCGCCGGCCAGTACATCGTCAATTACTGCGCGTAGTAGATTGTAAAAATTAATTCAAATTCATAAAAATTAAATCCTTAGAAGCATATGTACAAAACAATTAAATCCATCAACCAAAATCATCATAACCACTTTCAATAGTTAGATCTGGTCGTATCTTAATCGTGAGGTTTCTGTTTCAATAATTTGAAAAGACGAGCGGCATGAAAGTTGAATGAGGACCGACTGACTTTTTGCTTTTTCTGTTTGATAAGTTATGCGTTAGCATTTGACGGGTTAACCACAACGTCTCTGAGCTTTTAACAACAGCATACCTGTGTATCGTAACATTTTATCATTCTAGCTTCTAATGCTGCACATTCTGGAGAATTGAGAGAAGTACCGGCCCAGCAACCAAATAATTCTTGCATCATCATCGCGCAAGTATTTATTGAAGCTGTATCGAATCCCTGCGATCTTTTCAGGTATGAAAGTCGATTGGTTCCCGCAGGTCGTCGAATTGGTGTGCTCATATTGTATTCTTTATGCCGTTTTCACTGTGAATGCTTCGTCAAAATTCGAGTGTCAGACAGCTTCAGCAGCCAAGCGATGTGCTAACAATTGCTCAAGTTATCAGTACCGAGGACGTGCATCGGAGGCGAAATTTCGAAATTTCTAAAACTGATACCCTTACCCTGCGCTTTACGAAGACAATCTCAAGGTAACTATTTAACAAATAGTTCCAAGTTTCTGGAAGCTATTAAGCTCTCTTTGTGTTTAAAAATAAACATAGACCAAAAACTTGCTAAAAAAAATTGATCATGGCTTGATTTATGCTTGTACGTCGCAGAATTTAGTATAGCATGCGTTTGTAGCAACGCCAAAAAAATCACATATAACATAAATGTACAATGTTTTTGCAGTTAAAGCTTCCTGACTTGTGGAATATAAATAACCAAAAATAAAATAAAATTTATAGCTGTAATGGCTCAAGTGGCAGAAGCTTGTTAGTTGTTGTCATTGCATTTCGCCTTAGGGCTGCGCATTGTTGTCCGGTTCGAATCTTGTGGTTGGCGTTAATTAACGTGATGTATGGGTAACCTACACTTGCGGGCGCCTTGAGCAATTGAGTATTCTTGAGTAGAGCAATCTAGCAGAGGCCTCTTTGCCTCGGGATGGCGACACGGGTAGCAGCGATGTGTACTGACTTGCAATCTTCAATATGACAATAGGCAACTGTTCTTTTATTTTTCAAATCTTTTGAATTGAATTTGTTTTGTGACAAAAAAGCAAAAATATGATAATTGGAGTTGGTCTTATGCGGGATCGAACCGCAGATCCCCGCGTTATTAGCACGGTGCCTTAACCAACTGGGCCATAAGACCAATTACGTCAAAATTTTAAAACTGGCTCTACTAGTTGACCCATTAGATAATTAGTTTCCTGAAATCAAAAACTGAAAAAAAAAAAAAATAAAATTTGATTTTACTTTCTGTGGGTTTTCTTAGATGATTTCTAAATACTGATTTTTTTGTCTGCTTCTCTCATGAGTGTGATTTAGTGTGGTCATAAGTTTTTCTGGGTTTTTGATCACTGGTGCCACTGTGCAGGTGTTCTGGATATGAATGCCAAATAAATGGTCTTTATGATATTGATAATAAAAATCAAAAAAGGAGTCTGGAGCACGCGCAAACACTGTAAAATTTGAGTCTTGATTTCAACTTCTTTATTCTTATTTTTCCTTTTTTTCGTAGCGCAGATTCCAAATTGTCTTTCAAATTTTTTATCTGTTCATTTCCGCAATCCATTTTCCATTAATGTTTTTTTTTAACGTTTTTTTATCATTGACGTATGCACTGGTGAAATCCATAAATGCTAGTCAACTATTAAAGATTGAGAGATTTTTTCTTGGAGAAAAGAAAATCCACAGAGACAAGAAAAGGAGTGTCGATGTTGAGATGATTACAAGAGCAATCTCTTTGGATAATTTTCTATATTTTATGATAAAATCGTCAAGAATATTGTCTCATGCATGCTGGGCATCAAGAATCACCCAGATTTGGCATATTTATCGAAACACCTCCACTTTGAAATTTTGAGTTGCATGTCTTCGATAGACATGCTATGCGTGCTGTATTGTTGACGGCTTACACTTGACATGGAGATTTTGCTGCCTGCTTCTTACGATTCCACTATGACGACGCCGTCCTCACGTTTCATTCTGCATGAAACCTACAGCACCACGTTACTTGTAGACTTGCATTCTAGATTGTATCAGCTTACGTTTCTACAACAGTATACGATCTGTGCCATCGTGTGTAGGCGTTTCGTAAATCCATAATTATCATTATATTCTTCTTCTAAAACTATATTACAAAGTTATAAAACTATGAAACAGCAGCAGTAGGCATCGCAGAAGCGGCAGCTGGTGAGCCACCTTCATTACTCTGCTTCCCTTTTCTACCACGTCCCCTGTTATTAGCTCCGCCTCTTGCACCTTTTTGTTGCGATCCTCCCCGCATTGAACCTTTGCCTCCTTTCTTAGAAGTTCCTGGCTGAGTAGTGTCATTCTTAGATGCTTCTTCTTGTTTCTGAATCTCAGCCTGTACGCGTCTGCTTTCTGCTGCCCACCAACTAGCAAATTCTTCTTCTTCTCGCAACTGGGTAATAGTTTTCTTCTGATGAGCCTTTGCAGCAATGATGTCCTGTTCGATTCTTTGCTGCTCAATAATCTGAGAGAGAGAAAACTGTAGATCAAGAGGGATTGAGGATGCTTGCTTCGAAACATGGTGTGAAGTCTGATTCGCCTTGTGCGACGGGAACGGTGAAGTTTTCCGCACAGGAGTCGCAGTAGCAGCAACAGAAGGCGACGATCCAATTCGGACTCCATGATTATTACTCAGAGGGGATGCAGTGCTAGACACAGGCGTGGCAATTGAGGAACTTGATATCTTCTTGACAACCTGACTTGAATTACTAGCAGCTGTCGTAGCAAAAGACGTTTGGGGACCAATCGGCATAAGTTGCGGTTGCGCAGGTGTTGATGATATTGATTTAGAATCTTTCGCGGGAGTAGACCAGGGAGACGACATTAGTTTTGCAGGGGGCGATGAAGAAATTTCTTGGGCACGCTGCTTTTTTCTTGCTTTCTGCGATGCAGAAATTTTGGAAACAGCAGTTGTTGTCAAAGAGTTGGAGAATGATGGTGTTGAAGCAAGTAGAGATCCACCAAATGCCGCAGTTGTTCCGGAGGCCACTACAGAAGACAGGTGGGCACTTTCTTGTGACTTCATCGGAGTGCTCAATCTAGCTTCATTCGCCTTTCTCATCTGTAATCCCATTGATATTCCAGACACTAGCTTAGGCTGTGGTGACACCAAAGAAGCAGAGCTCTCGACTGATTTTTTAAAATCACTAGTTTTTCCCCATACCGAACCCGTTGAAACTTGAGAAGTTTTACCAGCGGAGGATGAAAGTGTGTGCAATTTAGCTGATGGCGACTCGGTCGGCGTCAGACTGCCCGAAAACATATCGCGTCTGTGAGATCCAAAATTCGATTGTTCTCTAAAGGAAGATGAATGCATATGCTCGTCAAAGCCACCACTACCAGTGTATGACCCAGAGGGTGTAGTCAGCTTTGACTTGCCTTTCACGATTTTCCAATCAGGAGTTGTGGGACTAGGTTCATCGTCCATGTCAAAAATGTAATCATTATTGGCGCTAGCTTTCAACACTGGACTTGAAGCTATCACATTTTGAGAGTTTGACTGCTCTCGAGATCCTCTTCTGCGCCGATTTTTATGATGGCTATTGACGGGAGTATGGTGACTGTCAGATCCTCGCCGTTCAACAAAATATCCTGCTTTGTGGAAGGAATTTGAAAGTGAATGTGGTAAAGAGCCACCGTAGCTAGATGGAAGAGATGAGCTCTCAAAGTTGCTCAATAATTGATCCTTCTCCTTTCTTCGATTCTCAGCAAGGTGTGGATTACGCTCTTCCAACGTTTTCAACAATAAATTCGATTTACTCACGGGTAACTTTTCTAACTGCTTTTGACGAACTACTTTTTCCAAATCAGCCAATAGATTATCGTCCAATACAGATAACAACCTATAACAGCAATTAGAAATTAAATGCATCAACTTCGTTTTAAGAGCAACTTACCGGTTCTCGAGTATTCCTTCCAAGTTTAAAGCAATATACTGAAGTAGCGAGCTCTTTAAACCCTCAGCGGCGTAAAGATCGGCTTCGATCAAAAGATCGGCGACGTTCCTTACATTCACTGCAAAGTTAGATAAACCAAATAGAGAAGCAAACGCATATGATAAAGACTTACCATAGTTCCTAAGCACGGATTGACATATCTGGGTCAGTTTGGTAATTAAAAGCTCATTGGCTATAGACATAACTTCGAGGACAAACTCCAGAAATTCAGCCAACGTCTCAGTTTGAACATCAGCAAACAAGCTTTCATCCTCAGTACCATACATGTACTCCAATACAATCGCGAAAACTTGAAATCGGACGTGCTTCATATCGACTTCTTTCTTCTCTTCCTCAGACGCATCATCTGACAATTCATATTCGCCAAAAGTTGGTTGAGGAACGCTCGACCATCGCATTGAAATCAAAGTTTCAAAAAATTCTGATCTAGCAGAAAGAATTGCAGAAAAACATTGCGCGTCACAGTCTTCCAGATGTATGATCATATCTGTCCAGTTATGCACTCGCGGATCAGTCACCGCAGCCGACAAATCGTTTGCCAGTATATTGACAGGATCCTGATGAAAATAAACTGCCGCAGAAAGAGACTTGGCCTTAAGAATATTTGCCAATTCAAGTACCTCATCCTTAGCTTTCAAATAGCGCTTGTCGACTTTTGACTTGCTAGGATATCCATCCCAAACAGGTAGCAAACAATCAGTGTATGCAAAATATATAAATATCAGCAACGCTACAAGTCCACAGTTGTTGAATTTCAAAACAGATCTGTCACCGTCTAACGTGTATTCGAAATTCGGGTTGGTGTCTGTCTCAGCGATTATATCAAGCAGTAGTTTGCAGCGACTACCAATGATAAGTTTGTGAGCTGGTATGAAAATATCCGCAGCTTCTGCGGACACCAAATATAAGTCATAACCTTGTAATCCAACTTCCATTTCCAGATCTTCCAGTAAACCAGCAAGTTCGGCCTGAAGATCGTCAGACTTTAATAGCTCTAATGTCGACGCAAAAGTTGATGGAGGCCGAGATTTATGATCACTAACAGCAGAATCATCAGAGACTACAGAGTTGGTTTCACTCTCATTTGTGTCAAACCTTTCCACAAACGAAACCAGACGTTCAATATCGTCTCGTAAATATCTGTTTTCAATTTCGATTTCAGGTGGTTCCAGATCACTTCGAATAGCAGCATACGCATCGAACATGTTGCTTCGAACTGCCACCACTCTCGTCAAATGCGGAATTCTCGAAAACTTGAACTCGGATATTTTGCCGTGCGTATCTTTGCTTTTGGCCCGTTTTATTCGACGCCAGACACTTCCAGCTTCTGTACAAAATATAACAGAACCATCTTGCCCAACATCAAGATCTCTGACAGCTAAATGCTTCTTTCGAAGAGCCCACACGTTTTGAGGACGTATAATTTTTGAAAGAGTATTCGGTTTCGCATTTTCAAGTCCCTTTGAATCAAGTTGAAAGCTCCAAATGTCTCCCAGAGAACCTAGAGCCATTACGGTAGACCCACCAGCAACGACTTTCGTAATAACATTCTTTGAAAACATACCTCGCGGTCTAAAAACTGAAAATTGGTCGGCAAATCTATCAAGCGGGAAAAGCACTTTGAAATAACCACCGTTCATGAATACAATCACATCTCCACTCACCAGCAAGCAAATCGTGGCATTATCAATTGCACAAGCCATCCGGACCGGCGCAGACAGCGAAGATATTTTTCGCGGAGTGGTTTCGATTCCAGATCCCTCATTGGCCGCGAATCCCAGTTGGCCAACATTTTTTCCCCATGCGAAAAGATCAGTCTCCGAAAAAGCCACAGAGTGAACACGAGACGCTGCCACACCAATGATATGCTCGCGCTTAATTCCTGCAACAATTTTACGTGGTGACCCTTGGATCGGTTCTTCTTGCGGCTTTTTGATATCGATGGCATAACCCAGCTGCCCAAATTTGTTGGATCCCCACGAATAAACTGCACCATCAGCAGTGACAGCTAAACTGTGATCTTGACCAATTGCAACACTAACAACTTGACTCTGACCAAATTTCTCCAAAGACTTAAAAGTAAACTGCGTAGATCCAGAAGAAAATCCCAGACGTCCTCCGTTGCCAAAACCGCAAATAAAAAGATTGTTTACTGGATCAGTTGTTAAAACGACTGAATGCAACTTTGACATTTGAACGTCTCGGATCTTTATACTAGCGAATTTCTCGACTGCTGGTTCATTTGATTCATGGTGTGATCGAACAAGGTGTACACGCTCAGGATTTGTCCGATCATCAGCATCATTCAAACCAAGAGTATGATTGGCATTAGATCCAAAAGTAAAAAGTTCTGATCCTCCATCTTCGGGATTTAGTGGCGATGGATTCGTTCCTTCGATCGTAGAGTTCAAAACGTCAAACGGAGAATTGCCTTCTTTATCTTTCACTCGAATTGTGTCTCTCTGATATTCCATCAAAAGGCGCGCAATAGCAATGTTGCCAGAATAAAATGCGCGGTGTAAAGGTGTCCATCCACTTTCAGCGTCGGTGATTAGAACATCAATACCGTTGACTTCGAGTAAAGCTTTGACATATTCAACTTTGTTCTGCGAACAAGCCAAATGGAGAACAGTGCGTCCAAACTCATCGACTCTGTTTATATCCTTCAGTGTTAAAATATTTGCATTAGAAACAGAATTGTTGCCACCGCCACGACGTTGCTGAGTAGCTGAATAAGTAGCGGAATTCACTGCATTTGCCAGAGCGTCACGAAAGCTATCCAAATCATCTTGGTAGAAAAATTTGAAAAGAGAAAAAGACATGAGTTGCACTTAATCTTTGAATAGAAGGATACGAAACAGGTTGATAGCTAAAGTAGAGACAGGTGAACGCGTCGACGCGTTCGATCGCGTCAAGAAAATTGTAGTTTGAAGATGACTTGACGAACTCAAAATCAAAAACAAAAACTGTACCAAAATTGCGTTTTAAAAATGTTGGACAAAGTGTCCAGTTCGTTTACGAAGCCAAAACGGAAAAGACTGCGAAATTTGCAGTTATATAGGTATCCTAGAACTTGCCCGCCTAAAGCAGCAAATCAACCGGCTACCAATATAAACGCAAATTCCTCTGCAAACTGCACACGACACTAAACGCAAAGAATCTCAGTTGCGCTTAAATCGTCCAAACAGTTTGTTTGTCGTTAATAAAAGCAACCTTTTCCTCAATGTCAGACTAATGTATGATGTACTGTCACTCGAGCGGCTCACCCGTCAATTATTGTAGGTTGCAAGTACTGAACTGCGATTGAAGCTTTTAAACAGTTAATTTCACTCAAGAGTATATAGTAATTGCTCAACAGAAAGCGTACAATAGAGCTCGTAACAGCTCAAAGATGTGATTAGATAGACGCGTTCTTGTCAAAGAGACGGGATTCGGCACTCTATTGCAAAGGTCAGACCGACACGACAGTTGTACAGAGTTGCATACATTATGAATCGCTGAACAGGTTTTCAGTTGAGCTGAACTGATTGAAATATACACGTTCGAGAGAAGTAGCGACGTCTAGAAATGATCAAAACTGTTAAGGTGTCAGAGTAATGGTCGTCGCGACGTCGACTTCGCCGGAGCACTGCTCAACCCGAACCCAACGCACATGTCGGTGAGTCATGTGATGTTGGCCTTCTGTTCATAGTAACTAAGAAAACATACTGGAGAGTGATGGAAAAGTTTAGATCTTAGATAGTGTAACTTTTGACATTCAACTGATTTCTCAATTCTAAATCTATTCTAGTTTACATGCAAAGATTACGAAAAAAAAAAACGTTAATCTAAGGGCCAGTATCCAGGAAGCAAAAAGTGCATCTTCTGCAGCATCTCCTTCGCAACAGCATTAGGCGCCGTAGATACCGCATACTTCATGGAACCTTCCAAGTCGCGTCCGACCGCTCCTGAAAGAATCTCAGGCTCGAGGTGCTCAAGGATTGCCTCGGTAAAGCTGTGTGCGTTGGCAGAGTTGGCCTTTTGCTATATGTCAGCGCTATTCGGCAATTTTGAAATTGATGACTGACCTTCAAGTGGCTGACGACAGTCTCCACAGTAACAGCCTCTTCTCCCTCTCTCCAAGCGTCGTAGTCAGTAGACATACAAATCATTTGGTAACTAAAAACGTAAGCTCTTCTGTCCCTATACTTCAGCTCTTGAAAATCTTACCAGATCTCTGCTTCTTTAGCCAACTTAGCTTCGGGGATAGCAGACCTGCACTGTCATCAGTAATCTAGAAACAATCAACACTAATTTTCATGCATACATGTTAATGACCGATCCGCCAAAGCTGCGGTACATGTGACTCTCGGCTCTTGTGCTGAAAGCCGGTCCCTCCATGCAAATCAAAGTGAGATCTCCTCCAGTAGATTCCTTAGTGTGCAACTTGGTGCCATTTGCCTCCAACACAGGAGCAGCCTTGGCAATGACAGCAGCAAGTTTTGCGTCAAATGGATCACCAAACCCAACATGACCAACCATTCCATTCTCGAAGAAAGTGGAGGGACGGATGCCCTTTGTACGGTCAATGATCTGTGTGGGGAGCACAAAGTCACGAGGGTGAATGTGCTCCTGCAAACTTCCAACAGCAGAAAAAGCAATGATTGCCTTTACACCAATGCTCTTAAGAGCAGCAATGTTTGCGCGCGATGGGACTTCGGACGGGTTGAACTGATGGTGAACGCCATGGCGAGCTAAGAAAGCAATGGCGAATCCTGATTTCGTCAAAGAAATGGTAACAGGAGACGAAGGATGACCCCATGGAGTGCTGATTGTCAACCTGGCAACAGGAGTGAGAGAATCAAGATGATAGAGACCAGTTCCTCCAATTACACCGAGTAGGACAGGCTCTAAACACTAAGTCAGTCAACCATTCACTACATCATACAGCTCGACATACTATCAAAGGTTGTGGGTAAAGAAGCCATTTTAGCAATCAAACGTAATAAATTTCCTATTGTAAACGTTCAATTGGAAATATGCTGAACAGAGTAGCGTTCAGACAGTTTCCTGGTCTTAATACAAAGGAAGTCATTTTTCATGTCGACATTGAGCCGCTCGGCGCAAATCAGAACAAGGAACTGGGGCACGCCTTTACGGTTGTTTTGTTTACAAGTAACCTCTATCTTACCCTCTAAGAGCTGGTTTGTTGTTCCGCAGCTATCCCTTAGATATTAGTAGAAGCTATTTAGCTGGATTACTGAAATGACTGATTCTTGAATAACTGTTCTGTTTACCGTAAAAGCTGCCTCGAAGACTAAGAGATGTTAAACTTTCAAATAGGTGATACGTTCACTTCAACAAGGAGTGATGGCCACTCGTTGTGAGTATCTGTGCCTTATTCAGTCCATATGTGATGAAGACATATAAAAAGCTGCCATGCTGCTGTTTCTACTTTTTCTCTGTTGTTTCTGTGGCTGATCGAGAGTAAATAATTCTGTCTAGCTTGTTATCTAATATCTGATTACCACTATGAAGCAGCCATCATCTGTTGTCGATGCGGGTTCCCACTGCGAAAAAGCTGCAGGACAACTCTTGCTGAAGCACGATATTTTTGAAACTCGTGGAAATGCTGTCGTTTCGAACTACCCCGGCATTGACGTTTTCGTTCAGCCAATCAACACCGTCAAGGACTTGGAATGGGCCATTCGATTTTTATACAACGAAGGCTGTCTTGGTCAGGCTTTGATCTGTAAGGTTAATGACGACAAGCTTTACCAGTCGATGACATCGCAGCATAAGCGTATCGTTTGTACTTGCACAGACGTCTTTCTCGATGCGTCTCCTCAGCTAGAAAAGACTGCGTCTGCTGTGAAGTTCAGGCTCGACTGGGACGACAGATTCTCCATCTTTATTTTGCAGGCAGCTTGCAAGACAGAAACGTTGGCCGCGGGAATTGTTGATCATATTGCCAAAGCTTTTATCAGAAGTGTCAGTCTTAAACACTGTATGTCACTCGACGAGCGATTTCACAGCATTGCTCCTGTGTTTCAATTCACTGAGCATGCGACCACACGCTACGCGAGAGGAACCGAGATGTTTCCTGCTAATGCTTTGTGGTTTCGAACTGAAATGTTCAAACCTCTATGGTATAGCGTGGTGTGTGTTGGATTCTGGGAAACAGTTTCCCAACTTGAGGAGAAAGTCGAAAGATTCTTACGGAGCCAGGTGTCGAAGAGCGGAAGAGTTCAGATGGTTATTGCTGTTCATTTGGATTATCCCACGCGCAGAAACTCTTTGGAGGAATTCCTTAAAACTATGTGTGCAGATGTGTCGATGTTCAAACTTGATAGCGACAAACAAGGTATTGTGAAAGTGGGAAGCGCTCGACTTACAGACTCTCCCGATTGTTGTCTTAAATTTGACATAGCACATGCGCGACCAGGACTCGATAAGTTTATCGAAGCTCATGATTGGGAGGACGAGAAAAGATTTGTTCCAGTTATTGAGTTATCTGGAGACAATTTTTTCAAAGAATTCATTCGTCCTCTATTTGAAGCATACAAATCTGATGCTGTAACTTTGTTTATGAATAGGAAAAATCGCGCTTGAAATTTTTTTTTGATTTATAATTTGACATTGCAATTTTCATCGAATTTTTTTTATGTTTTTTGTACAGTATTCTTGTATATTACTTTTTTTGCATGTGATTCGAAATTAAGGGTAGTGATAATGATATAAAAGTTTTGCAATCGGAAGCTACGGCGAAAGTAACATATAGAGACGGAGATAGCTTGCTTGCATGACTATGCTGAGTGCGTAGATCAGATTAGAAGTTGGGAATTTATAAAGGGCATCGAGTTGTGGTCCGTGACGCAACTTAATTCACAAATGGCGTCGCTTCCAAACGCATACAATGAAACCCCGCTTATTTACTCAACTTCCCTATCAAAAACAGTTGGATGGTGAATTTGCATTGAATAACGATCTAAAACTAAGCTAAACGAGTCTTTAGTAATGTACTTCTAAAATTGGAGCTACTGCAGCCGTCAGGATCATTCAAATCAAGGTATTATTCTGCACAAAGTTGAACTGGGTTATTACAGCTAACATAATAGGGGTCTTGGTCATTTAGTCAAGGAATCAATCAAAAAATGTCCAGAAGGATGCAAACTTCATTTTTTTGCCTCCTCGGGAGGAAATGCAGGCGCTGCCGTTGCTGAAGCATGTCAACGTTACGGGTTTCCATGCACGGTAGCTGTCCCGGAAACTGCCGCTCCTCACATGGTATCTAGAATGCGAGATGAATACGGTGCGACAGTAATCCAGCATGGTAAATTTTGGCACGAGGCGGATGAAAAAGTGCGTGAGATCATAACCGCCCATGATGATGATGATAAGGCTATTGCTGTGTATTGCCATCCCTACGATAATGCCACAATTGTCGAAGGCCATTCCGCAATAGTTGATGAGATTATTAAAGAGACGAAATCGATGGGGTTAGATCCGAACAAGATCAAAGCTGTATCATGCTCGGTTGGTGGAGGTGGCCTGTTAGCTGGCCTAGCCACAGGACTGGAACGGCACTACCCTGATACTCAGACGAAACCGTGCATTGTGGCCATGGAGATTACGGGAGCTAATAAGCTATATCAATCTTTGAAGAAAGGAGAGAAAGTCACACTCAAGTCACTTAACACTATACTAGCAGTCTTGGTACAAACTCACTTTCGGACCAAGCTTGGGAATTTGCAAACAATTATCCGACCTTTCCTGTTCAAGTTGAAGACCGCGAAGCAGTGAGAGCTTGTTTGAATTTCCTCAAAGATCATAGATTGCTAGTGGAACCCGCATGCGGTGCTGCTCTTGCTCCATGGTATGACCCTTCAGGTTATGGATTAACAGAAGCAATGAAGTTAAATAAGGATGACATTGTCGTGCTTGTAGTTTGTGGAGGTAGGTATTTCCTGAAGCACCAGTGTTTTTAGCTAATAAGATTTGTTACAGGATCAACAATGACTTTGGAGGGTCTTTTGAAACATAAGGCTGTGTTCGAATTATAATGATTTGGTAAATACTAGAATCGTGGTACTGTATAGATGACGGTTAGATCAAACGATTAATAAGTAGACTGATCTGATTTTCTAAGAAACTCAGTGAGAGTTAGCTGATTATTTATTCTGCTTTTGCAAGAGGTTCAAATGTTCATGAGGGAAATATTGAGAATTAGCTGGTCGTATATTCTGTTTTAATTTTATTTGCTTATGAGAGAGGTTCAAATGTTTAATCCTAAAATGATAATATAATTTAAAACTGTATTGCTTTTTGAAGCGCTTGCTGTAGTTGCAGATAATTGTTAGTAGCCCACTATGTTTGAGGTACCAACCCCTTTAACGATTGCGAACTGTTCTGCGAAACGATTCTCTTTCAAACTGGGTCTCGCGCAGCTTAGACTGAAGTCTTCATCTTTTCAAGAGTTTAGATCTCACGAAACGATACGACAATCAAACTTGTTATAGAAGTATACAGGTTGCTTTTGCTTTTAGGGATTTTATTTGTTCTGAATAGTAGTGGCTTTAAGTGCAGCTTAAAAGAAAAAAAGGACTGACTTTATCGTTGATTCGAACTGAGTTGTGTTGGATTCTATTTTGAATTTTTTCCTTGATTGATTGATTTTTTATTCCGTTAGTTGAATTTATAATGAGTTCGGTATGTTTGCTACATTCTGTTTGAGTGAAATCCAATAATCTGTTTTCGAAGTTACTAATGAAAACAGTCTTTAAATGGGACCGCCCCAAAGGTACAAATGATGCGTGACCGAATTCTTTGCGTTGCCGACATTAGAGGTAAAATTTTTATTTGTCATTGCTGCATAGTATAAGACTCTGATATATATTTTGAATCCAGGTCAAATATCTATTTTGAATCGACTGGCTGAAGAACACAATGCATCGTGCATCATTCATACTGGTGATTTCGGTTTTTATGATCGCGACAGTATACAAAAAATTACAGACAAGTGCGTTTTATTGTAGGCGCAGTTTAGAAAACAGTTACTAATGTACTTAAAGGACGTTGCGACATGTAGCTCAATATTCACCTTTGTTAGATCCGCGAGTGCTTCCGCAAGAGTCGCAAACTCTTCGACAATACCTACTGACGCGCCCCATCTCTCAACTTCCTCAACTTCTGTCTGGAGAAATCAAACTCTCAGTTCCTGTATATACTGTTCATGGTGCATGTGAAGATGTTTCAGTTCTTGAGAAATTTCGCTCGGGAGTCTATAATGCGCCCAATCTTTTTGTTATAGACGAGCACAACTCTCGCACAATAGAAACCAACAACGGTGTTAAATTGAGACTATTGGGTTTGGGTGGTGCTTTGGTGATGCATAAACTGTTTGACAACGGATCGGGTAAGACGACTATTGCTGGCGGCGGAGGAACTACCTGGACGACTCTTTTGCAAATTGGAGAACTTATCGAGACTGCCATGCGTACGTTTGACGAAACAGAGATCAGAGTATTGGTTACACATGCTTCTCCGGCACGAGAAGGAATTTTGTCACAGCTTGCCTTGGCTTTGAAAGTCGATTTTTCAATCTCGGGAGGTTTACATTTCAGATATGGATGCAGTTACAACGAATATGCTGTGCACCCGACCTATGACTACTTCCGCGCAAAATTGATTTCTTCTCGTCAGCAGTTCTCTGACGTATGGGATGCAGTCAAGGGTGAGGTTCAACCTGTCATTGCTAACAGTCCTACTCAGCGGCATTTAATTGAAAGTGCTCTTGATGTTATTATGAAGATGCCTACAGCGACTCCTATTTCTGCAAAAGACAAGGAAAAGGAAGAGATTCAAAATATCGGATTCCGAAACATGTGGCATTTAAATCTTGCAGATGTTGCGTACGGTACTGTTGTTATGGAAGTGAACGATGGAAAGATTGGAATTGAAACAAAATCAGAAGGTTTCAACTTCAAGTATAGAAAGAGTGGTTACAATCATAGCAATGGTACTACAGGTCCATCAACGGCAGCTGCGGGTGCTAAATCAACATCCCGGAAAAGCTCATCAACCCCATCGGCACCTTCTGCAGCTGCTACAGCTGCCGCCGCTAAACCGACCGAGCCTAACTTGAAAACTGAAGCAAAGACGGTGTCGGAAATTGAGAAGAAAGAGAAAGAGGGTGTAACAGATTCATCCACGTCACCAGAGGAAAGCCGAGATGGAGCAGTTACAACTCCGGCCACTAGTGATGAAAGCCCTTCGTCGGCGATAGCACCGCATAAGATTGGTTTGTGGGTTGCCAGAGTTGACGATACTGAAGAAAACATCAAGGCCAGTTTTACTGAAGAAGACCAGGCTCATATTACGAGCGTTGTCATTAAATCATCACAAAACGGAAAGAAATTCGCATATGTATATTTTGATACCGTGGAGAATGCCAGCACCGCTTTGCCACGAGTGTCCAAGAAACTAGGTAAAGTTTCTATGATTAACGAGAATGCTATGAAGCGTCCTATTCCATTATCTGGCAGCCGGACGAGCGGTGCGTCTAGCAATTCATGGGGCCGAGACGGGGAAGGCAGTTCGGGCAATTCAATTCGCGGTCGTGGAAACCTTAGAATTAGTGGAGGCAGCAGGGTTCGTGGTGGACGTTTAGGACGAGGACGTGGCGGATCATCAGCTGCGGGTAGTAACGCGTCACCTACATCAGGAAGTGCAGAAGGTGCAGCGCCATCTGATAATTCCTCAGCACCTGCGGCTGCTCCCGCTACATCATCTGCTCCTGCCTCTACTACTACAACAACTACCACAACAGCGGAGCCTTCTTCATCAGCCTCAGCGCCCACTTCTTCAAGCTAAGGGTAACTAGTTTTACAAAGAAGTGATTACTTCGAGGTATGCTTGGAAAACAGTCATTTCCTTTTTGTAGCAATAAGAAGAGGGAGGAATTATAAATTTGTATTTCTATATTTTTATTCGTTCAGAAATGGGCGTTTAGTCTAATAATGATAGCAAACTTTACACAAAGAATAAATGATGTAAGAGAACAAATTGAGTGCAGATTAAAAGACGACAGTAGAATACATAGAGCTCTTGGAGAGACAAATTGTCCATAGTAACCTGATTAGAAGTGTAGATATGACGTCATTACTTTTTATTGTGCGGCGATATCAAAGTCGATGAATATTACTACAGTAGAATTGTGTATTGGATATTGCTTGGTTCCATACAATTCTTTTTCAAAGGAATATCTCAAATATATATATATATACAACACTGTAGGATCAGGCTATCTACGACGGGGGAAAGTAGAGAGGAACCAAAGACCGATAAACCTAGAGAGAGTTGAGAGCCTGAGATCAAGACCATATATCTGAGAACATTGAAACATACCTCTTCGTCCGCTTCACTAAACAGGGTGAAAACAACACGCTTTATGTCTTTTCCGTATTCTGATTGTAGAAATACTCGGACCGTCTGCAGCGCGATCTGACAAGCGTCGGTTATCGGATATCCGTAGACCTTCATCGTCAGCTTCTTCTTCTAGCTTTTATATTAATAGCGAGAAATCTACGTACTCCAGTGCTAATTGACGGAAACGCAACTGTTTCCAGATTATTATCTACAGCCACCTTCAGAATACTTTCATAGCACCGTGCAAGAAGAGTAGACGCCTCCTCTGGCTGAAGACTGTAGTAAATCGGCCCGACGGTGTGGATAACGTGCTTCGCAGGTAGATCATACCCGCGGGTGATTTTCGCGTCGCCGGTGGCACATCCACGCAGCGAGATACATTCTCGCAGAAGCAGAGGACCTGCTGCGCGGTGAATTGCTCCGTCAACGCCGCCTCCGCCGCGAAGAGTAGAGTTGGCAGCGTTGGCTATGGCGTCAAGAGCAAGTTTCGTGATATCAGCACGAAGAAAAGAGATCTTCTCGTTCAGCTTTGACGATGCAGGAAACAATGGCGGTCTGCTGGATGCAACAAGCGATCCACGCACGTAAGCGTCCGCAACAGTGGGAATATCAGCCAGCGCAAGTACGCGTCGAGCCATCACGAATATCTACACTACAGAAAAGAAAAGAAAAAAGAAAACTCTTTCGAGTCAAGATCCAAGGTAGAATTTATTTATACAAGAGACATATCACGTGTTCCGTCCCACCCATAAACAATGAACTTTTATGCGATTACTCGTCGGCGACAGCGACAGTTCGTGCTAAAGAGAGGTAGTTAGTATATATACAGAATACAATCTCAATCAGCCAGAAAAAAACGTACTGTAAGTCAACTGCTTGCTGTGGCTAACGACGGGCTTGATGATGCCCCGCTTCTCGAGCTCCTTGAGCGCCGAACGAGCGACAGATCCACCGACTTTCATGCGGTCAACGAGAACCGAGACAGTAACGAGCTTGTAAGTGGCAACGTCCTTGATGAGCTTGTCGTAGGCAGCCTGGTCAAGAGTGACGGCGTGCTGGGCCTTGTCCTTGACCTTTCCCTTGGACCATTTCTTCTTGGTCTTCTTGCTGGTCGCGGCAGCAGCGGTCGCGGCCTTTGATTTGGTGGGTGTCTTTGGCGGCATTCTGTTTTATGTCTTTTGTTAGTCCTTGTTGACTTGCAAAATATTTGCAAACAAAAGGGGGGGGGGTTTCACTCACGTTGTCGGTGCTGGCTGGGAGTAGAACTGGCGCTGCCGGACTCAAGTTTGACTATTGCGCGCGCGCCCTCCGTTCGACATTATCCAGCCAGCCGCACGCGGCGTAGCGTGACTGCTGTGCAAATGCATTAAAAGAAGCCCTACATATTGCCCTATGTGATATTTTGGTGTAATAGTCACGAAGGTCATGTATTAAGGTTATTGATTATACTCCCAAGCAAGTCTATCGCAGGTTGGAATCAGATAGTATACAGCGATGGATCTAAGCGCGCTGATCGCCCAAGCGAAGCAAAAAGCAGGAAAAACAAGCAGCGGCGAAGGACCAAAGTACTTAAGACGTGCTGATCTAGAAGCACAACGGGAGAAAGAGTACCGCGAAACTCAGGCTAAGAAAGAAGAACAACGACGGATCGAGGCCGAGCAGCGACGAAAGGAGAAGGAAGCTGAAGATGAACGCAGGGAAAGAAAAAGATTAGAGGCAGAGGAGAAATACAAGCAATTAAAACGAGCACGTGAATTACAAGAAGAAGAAGAAGAAGAAAGTCGAAAGAAGAAAGGAAAGCACGAATCGAAATCTGAAGAATTATCTGAGCAAGATGTAACAAATAAACTGCGAGAACTTGAACAACCTATTCGACTATTCGATGAATCAGAAGAAGCTCGTCGGAAACGACTTGTACGTGCTGAAAAAGCTGCTGCAAAAAAGAAAGCCAGTCCCGAAGTTCGACTTGCTGAGGTTGATATGCAAATCGGTACTCAAGATGATACCGCCGCGCAATGTGAAAAGTATATACGGTATTTACTCAATGCGTGGAAACAGGTTCTCATTATACGTTCTGCACCCGATCAAGCTTTTTCTACTTTAGAAGAGACCATGTCGAATTTAGGTCCTCTTTTACATCATCTTGAAGAACATACTTTAGAATCCGACATTCTCCCACGTCTTGCCACACTCCTCAAACAACTACAACAAAAAGAATACCGCGACGCGAATGACACTTACCTAAAACTCAGCATCGGTAACGCTGCATGGCCAATTGGTGTCACTGCCGTTGGTATTCATGCTCGTAGTGCAAGAGAACGAATTACTGGCGCTGGTGATGATAGGAAAGGCACGTTGGCTAGAACTCCGCAGGCTGCTCATGTTATGAGTTCGGAGGAAACTAGAAAATGGTTAACGGCTGTTAAGCGGTTGATTACATTTGTTGAAAGTGGGCAGATTAATGAGGTGCAGAGTAAGGAAGATGAGTGATTGTATAATAAACAATGTAGCATTAATGGAGTTGGTTTTTTTAATTTTGATATAAGTTGCACAATTGCTCATAGAAGCAGGAAAGCTTTTTAATGTCATATGCTGGCAGCTACAAATAAAGCGCTTTGATTGTGAGCTAACTTTTATAGACCTCATAGGATTTGAGCAGATGTAAGAGATTGTTGCCAAAAACAGTTCCGGCTGTTTTTACAGAGTATTGTGAATCACATGAAAGATACTTCAAATTTGAACAATTAGATTACTGGCGTTTTTCAAAATTGATTAGTTTTACCAGTATATAATTTAAGTCACTGTTATCAATGGTTTAAAGTTTCTTACATTTTTGATTTATTTTAACCTCTGTTTTTACCTTTTGGGAGAACGATGCTATGTTGAATTAATCTTACAAGGCCACTTTAAAAGAAACTATGAATGAAAAAGTAAACTTTTATGATAGTTATAGAGACGCAATTAATTATTAGCTCTTTTAGGTAACCTTGTCAACTGAAAAAACTTCTTGATAGGAAAACATTTTGTTTTTCTTTTGTTGTCTCATTCCCTATTTTAGCACATAGCATCCTATAACGTATTTTATCAGTCAGCGGCAAATTTCCTCCCAACGCATTAAACTCCTAACGTGTTGTACATGCAGTGCATAGTATTTTTCACAACTGTAATATCAGCACACATACACGACTATGAAGTTGTTCTAGCAGTTCAGGCAATTTTTTTGTTGAGTGAGTCATGCTAGTGACCAGTAAGAATGCCTGAAGTATGATAGGATATGCTAGGATATGATAGGATATGTTAGAATATGATAGGCTATGTGTTGGAAAAGCAGATGTGGGATAAACCTTCTTGTATCAGAATATGTTATGT